>CM039736.1:68614770-68667697 GCA_022539455.1 Dendrobium nobile | reverse complement strand
TTAATTTTTTTAAATGAGTGAATAAATGTTTTGTAGGTCGAAGTTATGCAAATGTGTTATAAATAAAGAATTTGAAGAGTCACAAAAATGGACGTTCTAGATTATTTTAAAATTTATAAATGAAAGATCAGGATTTGCTAAGAGTGGAATCCCAAGCCACTTTTATATAGTAGTATAGATATAGATATATATAGATATATTTTTAAATGAGTTTTATTAAATGTGAACTTTTTGATTTATTAAATATTTTTAATAGATGGACGGCCAGATAATTAAAAAATAAGTAGAATGGATGAACAAGATTTGCCGGAGGAAGGAAACTCAAGCCCCTTTTATAATAGTAGTATAGATAGTATAGATAGTATAGATATATATAGATATATTTTTAAATGAGTTTTATTAAATGTGAACTTTTTGATTTATTAAATATTTTTAATAGAATAGACGGCCAAGATAATTAAAAAATAAGTAGAATGGATGAACAAGATTTGCCGGAGGAAGAAAACTCAAGCCCCTTTTATAATAGTAGTATAGATATACTTATATATTATATTAAATAAGATTGTTTGAAACTTTGAATAAGATTAAAAATAAAAAAATATTAAATAAATTAATATTAAACGAGTGAACCCGGGTCACCTTCGGGTTTTCGGGCAACCGAACCCAACCCAATTTTAATGGGTTATCTTGCCTAACCCGACCCGTATGTCAAACAGGTTGACCCGAACCCGAAATTTTTCAGATTGCGTCTGAGTCAGATTTTGGGTCGTGTCAAATATTGACACCCATACCAGAATATGTCAATAGGGACTATAACATAAAAATTTTCACCCACAATAGACTTTGTTAGAATCACACATTTCAATATCATAAGCATATACTTTATTTTATTGTAGTAATTAAAATATAAGAAAACACATTCCAAGAACTTCAAAAAATTTATTATAGGTTATTCAAAACATTATCTTTTAAGCTTTAATTGTAATATAATATTATTTTTCAAAGTCATGTTTATAGTTAATTAAACTAGCAAAATTCTCAAAAATTTACATTGTATAATTTTCCGAAAAATACCTAAATTAAATGTTCATTTTTTTATTTCTATTATACAAAAAGTTACACTATAAAATTTTTTGTAGAAAGCAAGTTATCACCATTTTTAGCAAATAGAATTATAAATTAAATAAAAAGTTATAGGAATTTTTGTATTTTTGATAACTTAGATAGGCAAAATATCACCTACCTCAATCAGAGAAACTTTCAGAACTGTGTCGTCAACTGAAAATGACCTAAAGAAGCCCAAATCTATCTCCCTCTAAGATTTTTTTTTCTCTGAGTATATCGCTGCCATCTTAGGATAATGAATAGTGAAAATGATATTTTAATAATAGTAATAATAATAAAAGTTTTTTTTTTTGGAAATTAAAAAAAAAAAAAAAGTTAACCTAATGTCGCGAAGCCCTGTGATGCTCGTCATAGTGCTCCCTTAAAGGGCCCACAGCTCCCTAGCTTCTCTCCAGCTTCGTTGTGCTGATTTATTTTTCAAATTTCCTGAGAGATAAGCATCAGAGTGTAGCCAACCCGAATGCAGATAGGGGTGTCAATATTTGACACGACGCAAGAACAAGACCAGGACCCGACCTAAAAAGTCTGGGTTGGACCCGACCCGATTTCAAAATGGGTCGGGTTCGGGTTCCAGAAATCGACCCGTTTGAAAAACGGGTCGGGTTCGGGTTGACCCGACGGGTTGCCGGGTCAACCCGCGAACCCTTTTTAACCTAACCCGCGAACCAAGCCCGCCCCGCTGTCGTGCTACCACACCTCGCTGCCGAGCAAAAAAAGGCGCATGACCCAGCGCCGCCGCCTCCGCGCGCGCCTCTCGCGGACCAAGCCCACCCCGCTCTGCGATACCGGCCCCGCGACTGCCCCGCGACCGCGCCGTGCGATCGCTCCGCGTGACCGCCCTGCGACCGTTATGTGCGCGACCGCTCCGCGCAACCCAGCGCGACCAGTTATCCCGGGTCGGGTCGGGTCAACCCGTCAACTAGCCGGGTCAGGTCCGAGTTCGCATTTCCGACCCGTTTACCTAACCGGGTCGGGTTAGGATCGACCCGTTTGAACCCGGGTCAGTTAACATCAACTTAAATAATCAAGAAAGCTCGAGTGAAAGAATACCACGATTTAGGAGCTTAAGAGATATATATGAGGTAATAGAGAATCAAGAAAAACTTACACTCTTTTGCCTCTTTGCAGACTATGACCTCTTTGCAAACTATGAGCCCATGAATTTTCAAGAAGCCATACAAAATAAAGAGGTAGAAGGATGCTATGGATGAAAAAATTAAGGCAATCGAGAAGAACGACACATGGGAGCTGACTTCACTTCCTCATGATCACAAGGCAATTAGTGTGAAAAGGGTGTACAAAGCAAATAAGAATGCTAATGAGAAATTGAAAGATACAAGGCAAGACTAGTGGCAAAAGGCTATATGTCAAAGAGCCGAAATCAACTATGATGAGGTATTTGCTCCTATTGCTTGCTTAGAAATGATTAGTTTAATCATTTCCTTAGCAGCTCAAAATAAATGGAAGATACATCAAATGGTATAAAATCAGCCTTCTTGAAAGGTGTTCTTGAAGAAGAAGAGTAATATCAACAACCACCTAGATACAAAGTCAAAGGGCAAAAAGACAAAGTTCTCAAGCTAAAGAAGGCACTTTTGTGGTTGAAACAAGCATCAAGAGCATGGAATAGTCGGATAGCTATGTACCTGCAAGACAAAGGTTTTTTTAAAATGCCCTTATGAATATGTTCTTTATATCAAGAATAAGAATAAAGATGTTTTAAACGTTTGCTAGTACGTTGATGATTTGATCTTCACCGAAAATAATTAAATGATGTTTGAAGAATTCAAACAAGCAACGACTAAGGAATTTGAGATGACAGATATTGGGCTCATGGCCTATTATTTAGGCATTGAAGTCCATCAAATGGAAGATGGAATATTTATCTCACAAGAAAGCTATGCAAAGAGATGCTGAAGAAATTTAAGATGGATAATTGCAAACCTATAATACTCTAATGAATGTGGAGTCAAGCTATCAAAGCATGATGAAGGAGGAAAGAGTTGATCTATATTTTTTCAAGAGCCTGGGTCGGGAGTTTACGTTACTTAACATGCAAAAGGACTGTGTAATCTATGCGTCGGACTTGTCAGTCGCTATATGGAGACTCCATCACCAGCCACTTAAAACAGCTAAAAGAATCCTACGCGTATATCAAAGGTACAATTCACTTTGGCTTACTTTATTATCATCTAACTATTTTAGACTTGTAGGATATAGCGACAGTGATTGGGCTGGCGATATGGATGATAGAAAGAGCACCACTGGTTATATGTTCTCAGGGAGATACAGCTTTCACCTGGATGTCAAAGAAACAACTAATTGTCAGTCTGTCTACTTGTGAAGAAGAATATGTAGTTGCGACATCTTGTGTTTGTCATGTAATTTGGCTCCGAAACTTGTTAAAAGAATTAAGCTTGCCTCAAGAAGAAGCAACGAAGATTCATGTAGATAATAAGTCCGCAATAGTATTAGCCAAAAATACAATTTTTCATGATAGAAGCAAGCACATTAATACACACTATCACTAGATTAGTGAATGCATTACAAGAAAGGAAGTGCAAGCAAAATATGCGAAGTCATAAGACAAGATGCTGGCATCTTCACCAAGCACTCAAGTATGAAGACTATATCAAGATGAGAAATTTTCTTGGAGTCACAAAATTATGTTTAAGGGGGGATGTTAGAAATTAAATTTAATTTGGCCCGCTATTATTTGGGTTTTTGATGAAGCCATAATTAAGAGAAATCTATAAAAAAGACTATGAAATCAATTGAAAAGTAATATGCATTTATGATAGGAGATATGAGAATACTCTGGAGAGTCATTTAAGGAGTAATTGTTAGAAAAGTCTAGAATATGCATTTAATGTCATTTATGATATGAGATATGAGAATACTCTAGAGAGACATTTGTAACCATTAGATTGAAATGTGTTGGCATAATCTTAACGGTGTACTACTAGTATAAATAGTGATGATGTATTTGAGTTTTTATCAAGCCAAAAAATTTGAGAAATAAATTCTAGTTTTTTTTTTCTTTCTCTTTCTCTTTTGCCTTCTCTTATTCCAAAAGCGCGATTTCATTCCAACATTGGATGATCAAGAATTCATCCAGTTTGGAGTTTGGTGTTTGCTTAGACGTAGGGGATGGTTCTTGGGATAGTAATGTCATGTGATTGTGAGCCACTGCAAAGCTGTCGTGGTCACATCAGGCATGTCAAATGGTAGAAAACCGTAGGTTAAAACAATGCATTTAAAAAAATTTGTTGGACACTTTACCATTGGACGAATAAAATAATGCATCTAAGAAAAATAAATAAAAAATGCATTTAAATTCAAACAAAATAAGAACAAGATTAAAAAAATTAACCTGTGGTGGCCAATTTATAAACTTATATTAATATACTTATATATTATATTAAATAAGATTGTATGAAACTTTGAATTAGATTTAAAAAAATAAATATTAAATAAATTAATATTAAACGAGTCAACCCGGATCACCTTCGGGCTTTCGGGCAACCGAACTCGACCCAATTTTAATGGGTTATCTTGCCTAACCCGACCTGTATGTCAAACGGGTTGACTCGAACCCGAAATTTTTCGGGTTGCGTCTGAGTCAGATTTTGGGTCGTGTCAAATATTGACACCCATACCAGAATATGTCAATAAGGACTATAACTTAAAAATTTCACCCACAATAGACTTTGTGAGAATCACACATTTCAATAGCATAAGCATATACTTTATTTTATTGTAGTAATTAAAAATATAAGAAAACACGTTCCAAGAATTTCAAAAATTTATTATAGGTTATTCAAAACATTATCTTTAAGCTTTAATTGTACTATAATAATATTTTTGAAAGTTATGTTTATAATCAGTTAAACTAGCAAAATTCTCAAAATTTACATTGTATAATTTTCAGAAAAATACCTAAATTAAATGTTCATTTTTTTTTCTATTATACAAAAAGTTACACGATAAAAATTTTGTAGAAAACAAGTTATCACCATTTTTAGCAAATAGAATTATAAATTAAATAAAAAGTTATAGGAATTCTTGTATTTTTTATAACTTAGATAGACAAAATGTCACCTATCTCAATGAGAGAAACTTTCAGAACTGTGTCGTCAACTGAAAATGACCTAAAGAAGCCCAAATCCATCTCTCTCTAAGATTTTTTTTTCTCTGAGTATATCGCTGCCATATTAGGATTAGGGGTGTCAATTCGGGTCAACGGGTCGGGTTCGGGTCGAACCCGAAACTGACCCGGCACTGTTCGGGTCAACTCGAACCCGACCCATTTTTAAAAACGGGTAAGGTTTCTGGACCCGAACCCGGCCCGATTAGGGTGCGGGTCAACCCGACCCGACACGAATGACTCGGGATTGACCCAAAATTGCTAATTTTTGGGTCAAAAATCGGGTCAATCTCGGGTTTTCAGGTCAAAATGGGTCAATCTCAGGTTTTTGGGTCAAAAATGATTTTTCGTGTCACTTTTGGGTCAATTTGTGGTTGGCGGGTCAACCCGAACCCGACCGATTTTTAAAACGGGTTGATTTCATGAACCCGAACCCGACCCGTTTCAGGTTTGGGTTGACCCGAACCCGAATTTTTTCGAGTCGGGTTCGGGTCGTGTTTCGTGTGGTGTCTAAAATTGACACCCCTAAATAGGGGTGTCAATTTCGGGTCACGGGTCAGGTTCGGGTCGAACCCGAACTGACCCGGGTGGAAAACGGGTCGACCCTAACCCGACACGAGTAGAGAAACGGGTCGAAAATCGAACCGGACCCGACCCGGCGGTTGCCGGGTTGACCCGACCGACCCATGAGGCAGAGAACCCGCACGCGGCAGCGGGCGAGCGCGGCCGGCAGCGACCGCGGCAGCGGGCGAGCGCGAGCTCGAGCGCGGCAAGGCACGCGGCAGCGCGAGCGTGGCAGTTGGCAGCGGGCGGGGGCAGCGGGCAGAGAGCCGGAATTTGAAATTTTTTTTAAATTAAACGGGTTTGCGGGTTGACTCGGCAACTCGTCGGGTCAACCCAAACCCGACCCGTTTTTTAAACGGCTCAATTTCTAGAACCCGAACCCGACCCGTTTTGAAATCGGGTTGGGTCCGGGTCGGGTTTTCATGTCGTGTCAAATATTGACACCCCTAAATTTAGGATAATGAATAGAGTGAATAGTGAAAATGATATTTTAATAATAATAATAATAATAAAGTTAACCTAATCTCGCGAAGCCCTATGATGCTTGTCATAGTGCTACCTTAAAGGGCCCACAGCTCCCTAGCTTCTCTCCAGCTTCGTTGTGCTGATTTATTTTTCAAATTTCCTGAGAGATAGGCATCAGAGTGTAGCCAAGCCGAATGCAAAGGTGCCCTAAGGAAAGTATTTAGACTTTTCCAAATAAGCAAACTAACCCTTGGGACCCATTTCAAAATATATGCAGACATTGACATATACACAGAACATTCCTTGACATATGTAAAAGGGTTTACATATAAAAATTTAACATATTTCCTTGAATATTATCACGTTAGAACACATTGAATTAGGGGAGTCAAACGGGTCCGCAGATCGGGTTCGGGTCGAACCAAGATTGACCCAAGTTTAAACGGGTTAACCCTAATTAATCAAACCCATTTTTGCAAACGGGTCAGGAAATCCAACCCGGACCCGACCCTTGTCGGTTACCAGGTTGACCTGACCCGACCTGTGAACACAAATATGCCACTTTTTAATGATGTGGACGATCAATAATTCTTCCAGGTTCGAGTTTGGTGTTTGCTTAAACGTAGGGGATGGGTCCTGGGATAGCAATATCATGTGATCATAGCGGTGTCAATTTTGGGTCAACCCAAACCCGACCTATTTTTGCAAACGGGTCAGTTTTTTGGACCTGAACCCAAACCACTTCAGGTCTGGGTCAACCTAGCCAGACCCGAATGACCTGGTGCCAACAAAAAACTGCTAGTTTTCAGGTCCAAAAATGGGTCAATCTCCACTTTTCCAGGTAAAAAATGGATCAATCTTTGGTTGTCAAGTCAAAATGGGCTTTCGGGTCAAAACGAGTCAATATCGGGTCAAAGGATCTACTCGAACCTGACCCAATTTTTGAAACAGGTTGAATTATTGAACCTGAATTCGACTTATTTTGGGTTTGGGTCAACCCAAACCCAAAATTTTCGGGTCGGGTTCAATATTGACACCCCTATGTGATTGTGAGCTACGGCAGAGCCGTCGAGGTCACATCGTCAGCTAGCAGAAAATTGCAGGATAAAATAATGCATTTAAAAAAATTCGTTGGACACTTGACCATTGGACAGATAAAACAAAGCATCTAAGATAAAATAAATAAACAATGCATTTAAATTTAAACAGAAAAAAAGAACAAGATTAAAAAAATTAACCTGTGATGGCCGGTTTATAAACATATTAATATACTTATATATTATATTAAATAATTTTGAATAAGATTTATATATATATAATAAGATTATATTAAACGAGTCAATTTGGGTCACCTTCTGGTTTCCGGATCAACCCAAACCCGACCCGATTTAAAAAGCAGGTTAACTTGTCGAATTTGAATCCGACCCGTATGTCAAACAGGTTGACCGAACTTAGAATTTTTCGGGTCGAGTTTCGGGTCCTGTCAAATATTGACACCCTAATCGATAACAATATATTAGGAAGCTTTTGAAAAGACTTCTCGCCGCATGGACAACCTACCAGAAAGTTTTTTAATTGGGTGTTTTATTTTCAGAATTCATGATGACATTCAGTTGAATGTGAAGATTAAGTAACCTTGGACCTTGGAAAATACCATAGGATTCACTCAACTAATTGAGGAACAAAATCAGTAACAAAATAAACCAAGCTAACCATTTCCCTTCCAACTAATCTTTGGTCCACCAAAGGTGATCAAACCAACCCAGCAGCTAGTGTATTTGACCCTCCACCCATTCAACATTCCCAACTCTACCTACCGGAACCCAATATGTCAGCTACCTCCACGCCTCAGCAAGATTCACCGTCTCACTCCCACACAAACTCTTGCACTAATAAACATAATTCACCACCCACCACCCACCACATACTCACTAGATCAAAGACCCGCCATTCCAAACCAAAGCAAGTCTTCAACCTTTCTCATCTCATTTATGACACTGAACCCACAACTTACAACCAAGAAATCAAAAGCGAACATTGGTGGGTCCATGTCATAAGAATTTCAGGCATTACAAACTCAAGGAACTTGGAATCTTGTCCCTCCCAATCCCAAAACGTACTTGGATGTACATGGATGTACAGAACAAAACTCAAATCTGGCGGCACAGGCGCACGATACAAAGCTCAACTCGTTGCAAAGGGCTTCAATCAAGGAACATGGTTTTTATGCCATCAATTTCATTATGATAGAATTTTTTTATTATTTATAGGAGCCTTTCTGACCTTTTGCTCATCCCACCAATACTATAATACACCATCATTTTTTTAGGGAATTAAATATGAGATGGTTAGTAATAATGACTTATAATTAGTGTGTAGAAATGCTTAAGAGTAGGATGCGAAAATAACTTTAATGGTCCTCTAAATCACCACGCAAAACATAAAGATAATTTTATACCCTTTGAACTTATGTTAATATGTAATTCCAAAGAAAGTCAAACCATCAAACAATATGTTTAGTCAATCCATAATAATGTAGAATATAATAAAGTATCATCAAATAAAACTAAACTAGACATAATATGCATGCACTATGATGATATATCATACCCTTATAGTTGATACTTGCATGCTGGCAAAATCAAACAAATGTGTGGTGTTTGGAGAATCTCTATAATATCAGGTCAGCACACATGCATTAGCCTGATAATGCAATGGAGTCACCATTAATTTGTCAAGAGCACGCCGGAAGAGAAAGGGAAGAAAGAGGAAAAATAGAGAAAACTAAACTTTGTTATTCTATTCAATACAGAGTACATGAAGGCATTATATAATAGTGTAAAGGAAAGAAAAGCTATAACGTCCTAATGACGTGGAAGCCACGTTGTACAAGAAAGTACAATTCTTGTATATCTTACAGGCCCCCACAAACTGATGACAGTGGAGCTGTGATGAGTTTGTTGCATAAGAATTTAAACTGGTGGATCGGTAGAGGCTCGGTGAACACGTCGGTGATTTGATCATTGGTACAGATATGGTGGATGGTTAAATGTTTTGAATGAATGCAGTCTCTGATAAAGTGATAGTCCACGTTAATGTGTTTAGTTCTAGCATGATATACCGGGTTGTTGGCGAGTGCAATGGCTGACGTATTGTCGCAATAGATGATTGTAGGCATGGATTGTGGAATGTGAAAGTCCTCGAGCAAACGTCGAAGCCAAATGACTTCTGAGACTTCTATTACTAGAGCGCGGTATTCCGCTTCGGTTGATGATCTAGTCACGGTTGATTGCTTTTTATCTTGCCAGGAGATAAGTGATTTTCCAAGAAAGTTACAATAGCCGGAAATGGATTTGCAATCATGAGTATTGTTGGCCCAATCAGCATCTACGTAGCCTTGTAGTTATAGATTATCTCGGTGCAAGGGAATGCCGGTAGCGGTGGAGCTTTGGATGTAGCGAAGGAGTTTTTTGAGGGCATCAAAGTTGCTGTTGAGAGGAGCGTGCATGTGTTGGCTTAGTTGATGCACGAATAATTGGATGTCGGAGTGTGTTAGTGTGAGGTATTGATGGGATCCAATCAAGTGGCGGTAGAGTTGAGGGTTGGCAAAGTCGATGCTGCAGTTGATGGAGTTGTCAGTTTTGCATGAGATGGGAGTAGCTACAGGCTTTGAGTTTTGCATGCCAGCCTGATCCAGAATTCTTTTGGCATATTGTTGCTGGAATAGGAGCACTCCATAGGTTGTGTTAATGGTTTGAATGCCGAGAAAGTGAGCTAGAGAGCCGAGGTTGCACATTTGAAATCGGCCGTGGAGGCTGGATAGTAGTCGTTTGATCTCCGTGGTTGAGTTGCTGGTGAGTAGTATGTCGTCAACGTAGATTAGGATGTAGAGTCGATTTGTACCCGATTTATATGTAAAAAGAGAGGGATGCGCGGTGCTAATATTAAACCCAAAATTTTGAAGGTGATTGGATAGAGTAGCATACCATTCACATGGGGACTGTTTGAGTCTGAATAGAGCTTTATTTAATTTCCACACGTGGGTCGGGTGCATGGCATCTTGAAAACCTGGTGGTTGGTGCATGAAGACGGTGTCAGAGAGTTGTTCAAGCAAGAAGGCGTTGGAAACATCGAGCTGGTGAATGTCCCAATTGAAGTGCAGAGCGATAAGAATGAGAACGCGGACAGTGAGAATTTTGGCAACAGGACTGAAGGTCTCCGTATAGTCAAGTCCGTGTTCGAGTCCGTGTTCTTGATTGAAGCCCTTTGCACCTAGTCGAGCTTTGTATCTTGTGACGGTGCCGTCCGATTTGAGTTTTGTTCAGTAGGTCCTTTTGCAGTCGAGTACATTTTTTTTGGGATGGCGAGAGACTAGTTCCCAAGTTCCTTTAGTTTATAGGGCCTGAAATTCTTGTGACATTGATGACCGCCAATGTTCGCTTTTGATTGCTTGGTTGTAGGTTCTGGGTTCGGTGTCGTGAATGATATGAGAGAGGTTGAAAACTTTTTTTGGTTTGGAGTGGCTGGTCTGGGATCTGGTAAGCATGTTGTGGGTGGTGGAGGCGCTGGAGATGTGAAAAGGGCGGTAGTGGGCTGTTCAGTGTTGTATTGGTCATCATGTCGGTGCAAGCATTTGACTGCGGAGTGTTCGTTCTTGCCACAAATTTGGCACGTGATTGCTGTTCTTGGTTGTCGTCTGCCTCAGTTTTTGGTTGAAGAGTTGCTATTTGTGTAGTAGTTGCGTCCGCGAGATGATGTAGATCGACCTCGACCACGGCTGCGAGTAGTAGTGAGAGATGTGGAGTTCTCGGAGATTTGAAGGGATTGAAGATCATAGGTGGTTTCATGTACCAGATTTAATTCTTCTCTGCAAAGAAGAGTATAAAGGCCATCTAAGGTTAATGGTTGGAGGTTGGTGTGGATGGCAGTTTTAAAGGATTTATAGGTGGATGGTAAGCCATCTAAGGTATAGTGTATGATATCTTCAACGGCAATGGGGGCACCGGCAGCGGCTAGAGAATCAACTTTTGTTTTGATTTCAAGAAGGTATTGCGCCATTGTTTTGTCCTTCATGGTGAGGTATTGGAGTTCGTGTTTGAGCTGAATAATTCTTGAGCGGGTACTTGATTGAAGTTGTTGATCAAGAATTGTCCATATCTCATTGCATTGCTTGATGGATAAGACATAGGGGATGATCGTTGGTGAGATGACCGAGTATAGGGCAGCCGCGAGGTTTTGATGGATCAAGAGCCAGTTAGTATAGGAGGAATTTGGGGCGGACTGACCAGTTTGGCGGGATGGTTGAAGAACCATCCAAGAAGCCATTGTACCCATTCGCCCGAAAGATTTTATGGACCTGGGAGCACCATAGGGGGTGATTGTCGGTGGTGGAGGCTGAGTTACGATGTTCTTGAGATTGCTCATGAGAAATTTGAGAGATGTAGGGAACGAGGAGATGGGTTGCAACTATTTGTCAGAGACAGATTGGTTGGGGATGGAGGTGGTAGTAAAGGTTTCCATGAGGAAAATGGAGCAGGCCGAGAGGGAGGGAAGGAGGGGGAATCGTCACTGCTCTGATACCATGTCAAGAGCACGCTGGAAGAGAAAGGGAAGAAAGAGGGAAAACAGAGAAAACTAAACTTTGTTATTCTATTCAATATAGAGTACATGAAGGCATTATATAATATTGTAAAGGCAAGAAGAGTTATAACGTTATGATGTGGAAGCTACATTGTACAAGAAAGTACAATTCTTGTATATCTTACATAATGCACTTTGAATTTTATATGTTAGTGTATTATTCTTAGTTTAAGAAGAAAAATAGACCTAAGGCCTAGAAAGATTATTAGACATGTGGATGGCAAGTTTAATGTACCTGTCTCATATATGAAGTTATGAGATGCAAGGAGGAAGGCTATTAAAGAAATACATGGTAGTTAGGACGAGTCCCATAACTCTTTATATCATTTTATAGTAAAAAGTATAATTGTAATGCTTTGCACATTTTATAGTATTTCTTTTACTTTTACAAATCATTTTTTAAATTTATTTTGGATCTTTGGACAATTTATTAGTGGGTGGCATCATTGTTGTCCTGTTTTGAGTCTGTATGAGACCTTTCTATTGAAAATATATAGATGTACACTATTGACTATCATTGGTATAGATGAGAATAATGGTCTATTCCCACATTCTTTTAAAAATGTTCAATCTGATTTAAATGAATCAAGATTATGTTTTTAACATAATTTGCATGATTATAATGAAATAATTCATTCTCATTGGGACCTCTACCATATTTCTTATTGCAACTCAGGATTCCGAGTTTATGATTTTGATGATAAAAAATAATATTGATTAATTTTTTATTTCTTCTAGTGTTTGTAATACATATTTATTTGTGTGTTGACTAATATTTTAGATTCATCATGCATCGTTCTTTGAAGATTTAAGGCTCAAGATTATGTAGAATTTGTTATATTAAATGAGTATAAAATTTTCATTTTTTAGTCAAGTCCTGTAATGATGTATGTTAGCTTGGTGACCATGCACACACACAAGGGGAGCAAAAATGATTTTAAATATTTTAATTTTTTTATACATCGTATTGTACTATATGAGTCGTACAGTATGATCTGCTATTACATAAATTAATTAAAATATTTTATTTTCCTGAAAAAAATATTTTTGAAATATAACTAATCGTACAGTACGAACACCACATCATATTGGACGATCTGTTATGATTAGAAAGCTCTCCATCCATTAAATTAGGCAAAATTTTGAATTCAAAAAGTTGTTCTAATCATACTATATGAATATGATCGTATTATATGATGTTTAAAATATTACCTAATTTAATCATGTGATTAGTCAATCGAAACGGCTTAATTTTGATATTTTGATCGTACTGTATGAACTGGAACATACTGTATAATATGGATCGTACTATGCGATCAACAAAGATGATTTTGGTCATCCCATGTTTCATCCTAGACGAACTGCTTTTCGATTAAATTGTTCGTCTAGTACTAACTGGATATCGTACAATACAAACATGCAAATTAAATTATTCATACAGTACTAATTAGTGATCGTATAATACTAACAGGTCAAATTTTGTACATTATATGGGACAGTCCTGCAATCTTACTATACAATCTTTGATGGTTGAATTTATTTTTTAGAATTTTTGAAGCCCTCTATTTAAGCTTTCTCATAAGACTTTGTAATAGTCTTTGGCAGCCATTATGACTTTATTCTTCTGTAGAAACTTGAAGAGAGAACTTGAAAGAGAGAGAGGAAAGGGTGGAGTTTGAGAGAGGGAGAAGATCCTTGGAGGGGGCTTCAAGGGAGTGTAGAGGGGGTTTCATACGGTTGCTTCGAAATGATTGCACCTTAGTACCATCGGATTTAAGGTTCGTCTTGAGCGAAGTTTTGGCAAGAAGAAGATCTTTTGGTTGTCAAAAGACCCGGCTCCTCTGCCACACCGGGGAAGGTGGAAATGATTTTGTAAGGGCTTCTCCGCCAAGCTGTAGGGGTTAAATGAGAGTCACTAAAGATTTAGTGTAATACTCAGAGGGGGCCTCGGGGGAGTGGACGTATGTCATAGTTTGACCGAACCACAATAAATCTGGTGTGTTTTTTCTTTTATTATTTTCGTACTTTATTTTTGCATTCATTTTTATTACGATTAACTGCGTGGGTGAAATTAATAATTTATCTTTAACTGTAAATATAATTCACTTCTGCATCAAGTTATAAATATAATTTTTCTTCTCATTAAAGAAGTTTTTAAATATCTAATTCACCCCCTTCTTAGCGCATCTCGTACTTTTAATTGATAACAGAGCACTTTCTAGTGGTATTATGAACTTTCATTTCTCACAAGCAAGTAGGCTGGTCTGGTGTTATAGGGAGATATTTTTGTGGGCTGGTCATCATAATTTCCTACATCACCTACAAGAAGATTTTAAAAAGTTTGTGCACCAAATATGGTTAAAAGATGTTGAGATGTTGTGAGAACATGTACACGGTGGGAGTCGCTGATGATTTAAAAATCTTTAATACTCAAATGAATAATCTTTTCTACAAAAAGTTTATGACTGACTTATTGATCATATATAACAAAATGTACATTGTGCTACGATGGAGTTTTATGTTATGGTACGATGATACTAAACACATCTAAGTCTTACAATGGAGTTTAGGATAGCACATGATGAATTCTTTTTATGCTTAGAATTTATAAGTGTTGGATTATTATACGAATACGTATTTTGAGAAAAAAAATGATGTTTATATTGGTATTACTATTTTTGACTTTGTAGTAGCTAAAATTTATACTATTTGTGGTTGAGTTAAATTATAGGTTTAGGCATTAAATCCTTTCATTAGATCCTAAGGCATTATAGGATAATATCAGAACAATGGTTTGGATGGGCTGCAATCATAATCAGAGCTATAGGAAATGATGAATAAGTCTAAGATGAAGGTGAATAGGATTTCATTTATATTTTTCTATTTATGTGTGATACATCTACGTATAATTGAACTCCTTAGTTCACAAGTTAGAAAAAGTATTGCTGCATATGGACCTCCATGATCCTGAAGAAGTTGATGGGCAAAGTTCCAATAGAACTACTAAAATTCATAGTATTATTGGAGCTATGAATTCTTATTTCATGGTGCAGTTTGTTGACTTGGTAGCCTAACTTAATAGAAAGGCTCAAGGCTAAATGGTTGGAGTTAAGGGAGATGAAATGCATAAGCATTTATAACAATTTTTGTGATTGAAGCCCTTATGAACTAGCACAATCTTTTTGAAATATTTTAAAACATGAAACCATAAGATCATCCACATAAAAATAAAATGCAAAAATTAAAAAGTAGAAACGTAATAAGAAAGGGCACACTAGATTTTATAGTAGTTCGGTCAACTTGACCTACGTCCACCCCCGGAGCCTCTCCTCCGGATATTGCACTAAAACACAGCGGCTCTCCTTTTGCTCCCATAGTAAGGCGGTGAAGCTTTTACAAACTCCTTTCCACCGACCCTGGTGAGGCAAAGAACCTGACCTCCTTTTGCTTTCTCTTCAAGTAGGCAAAGAACCTTGATTGATTGTTGAAGAAGACTTTCCTAGAACCTCCAAGGAACGAGGGATGACAACTGGAGAAGATGACTCAGATCTTTGCTTGGAGCAACCTTTATGAATCTCTCACAAACTCCCCATGACAAGGTCATCTTTCTCTCTCCCAAGCCCTCCCTCTCCTTCTCTTGGCTCTCTTAGGTCAGGACAACAGCAAAGGATCGCCTCTTAAATAAATAAGAGATCTTATAAATAAGGGATTAAAATTTTCCCTAATTTGTAAATTATCATCAAAGGTCATCCAGGATGATCGAGATCATCCTATACGATTAATATATTTTCACCCCTTTTAGCTATGATGATCTGGGAGGGCTGGATGATTATAAGCATTATTTATTATGATCGTCCAGGATGATGTAGACATCGTGCTGTACGATTAGTTCAAAATCATACATATCATCCATCACATTATTCTGGTCATCTAGAAGATATATATTGGACGATGAAGAAATATAACTTATCGTCCAGAACGATTCTTACATTTTCCCATAAGATGAGTTCAAAATCAGGGATTATCATCTAGCACATCATTTTGGTCATCCAGGTGATACACCTGGACAATAGAGAAATATAACTTATCATCTAGGACAATTTTTGGTTCATCCCACATAATTAGTTCAAAAATAGGAATATTGACCAACAAATTATTCTGATCGTCCAGGTGATTCAAGAGAAAACTAAGGATTTAACAATTAATCGTCCAGGACGATCCTATGATCGTCCAAGATGATATGATCGATAAATTAAACCTTAATTACTTTCCTTAATCACTTGACTAATTTATGTATGATTGTAATGTATCATTCAGGATGATATGAGATTGTCCTGTATGATTTTTAAAAATAATATCATACCTAAAAGAGTTTGATGGCTAATTCTTTCTGATTTGAGCCTATCGTCCATGATGATGTAAATATCATCCATGATGATTTACTTAATTCGACTGTCTTAACACAGGAGCCCTAATTAGGGTTTCTTTTTTTACTAATCGTCTAAGATGATTTTGGATCGTCCTGTATAATGTGATCAAAAACAAAAAATTCCTTAAACTTATAGAATTTCTTCCCGTGAGTGTGAGTGCAAGGCTACTTTGTATCATTATCAACCTTATTACATTTGACTCAAGAAAATAAAAAATCACTAGAATTACACTTACAGGCTGACTCAGTCCTAATCTACCTATTCTTGAGTTGGCTTGATTTACAATTGACTAATGGACCTAAAAAGTTAGTAGCAGGGAAATAGTAGAGAAACATAAATGCCAAAAATATTTATTATCATCATATTTATAATTCTTGAATCCAGGTTTACAACAATTCCTCCATTTTTGATGATAGCTAACATTTGTTAGAAAATTCAACTCAAGTAGATTAATAAAACATAAAGTAAAGGAGAATAGTATGAATCAGACAATATAAATTTTACTAAAGAAAATAGGTGATATAAACACTAAATAACAGTAGTATAAAAATAACAATACAATGAACCAACACTAACACTAACACTACTACTCGTTTTGACATCACAAAAAGGAGGAAGAAATAGAAACTAAATACAAAGTAGAAAATACAACCCAAAAACTAACAGCAGTACAAGAAAAACAACACAAAAAAATTATCAAAATTGACTACAAGTACGAGGGACCATGATCAGACAAAGGAGGTGGTGGTGGCTGAAAAAGACTATGGATGGAAGCAAACTGCTCCCCAAACCAGGCCATATCCTGGTCATGCTGCTACTATTGGTGTGTCATATATGCATCAAATCTAGCAACATATATCCACCGCATGCTGTTGCTCCTGTGCACCAACATAAGAGTCAAACCTAGCCTCCCACTGGTCTAACCTTTCCACCAGTTGATCGAGATATGACTACTGGTAGATGAAAAATGTGCAAGAAGAGGTGGAGGAGCATCTTCTTCCTTAACTCCCTTAGTCTTCTTGTGCCCCAGATGGAGATGAGTGCTATGAAGAATATGGAAGGAGCTATTGGTGTAGTAGACATGTTGATAATCTTGTGGGGCAGGATATTAAAGATTGTATTTGGTTTTTAGAACAAAAGCTATGATGTGTCCTAAGGTAAGGTTGTGTTTTCTTTTGTGCCTTAGATCTCTAATACTGGTTTGGTGCTTAATATATTGAAAGAGAATATCAGTGGCATTGAACTCTCTATGGGCCATTATATAAAAGGTGGTAATTGAGAGCAGGAGAGTGATATGGACACGGTCATCAGCCTTTGGGATTACTGAAGTTCTAAGAATATGTTAGATTATCCTAGCATAATTAACTAAGGTGCTTGACACCCCATTATGGTAGGAGATATTTATTTTCCTCGGTAGTTGGTTTATGGAACCCTAGTCATAATCGGGATCTGAAGATAAGATATGAATCTTATCTCTAGTAGTAGAAAGTGGGAGGAGTTCATGGCAATCCTGATAGGTGATATCTACTAAGTGTCTGTGCACATAGGACTGTAGAGCGGTGTAAGTGGAGTTGATCCTAAGACTAGTGAAGAACATATAGAGGAGTTCAAAATTGAATGGGCAAGCCATTTTTAGAATGAAAGTGAGAGAAGTATGAGTGAACAGATTCAATCGGATAATTGAGTGTTTGAGGATTGACAATCCTCGAGGGAGTGATCCCATCAATTTTGTATTAAAGATAGGCTACTTAGTCAGCCACCTTAGTGAATTGAGGGTTGATAGTCGCACTCAAGGAACTTTTGGTCACCATCCTGGACCTTTCCCCCCAGCCATTGATAAGGATTGAGAGTATGAGTGAGAAGAAAAGAAGAATTGGAGGATTTGAAGGTGAGAAAATCATTTGAAACCAACTATTTATAAAGAATTGGGAACATCATCTAAGACGATCGCAAAATCAGCCATGACATTTAGGAGAATTTATGACGTCCAGGATGATTAGTCAAAAAGGTGGTCTTATCATTCAGAATGATCATATATCATCCGGGATGATTAGATACAAGCAATCATCCCAAGGAATCATGTTGTACGACTGTTGACGAAATGAATCATCTAGGATGATTAGGTAGATCATCTAGAATAATCGTCAATAATGGATCGTATCGGTTGAATTTAAAATGTGTAACCATTTTTACAACATGGATTATCTAGGACGAACAAGTGTATCGTCTGGGACGATTACACATAATTGAGAAGAATTTAATCAGATCCTCCAGGATGATGTGGATCATTTAGGTTAATCTTAGATGATTGAGTCAGAACAACTATTAGATGGATGAGGAAGGGTGATTTAATGATATTATCCTAGACAATATGAATATTGTCCAGGATGATTTGATCAAAAAATTAAAGATTTTTTTATGGAAGGAGGTAATCGGAAGAGGCCCCAAAACATAAAAGATCAGTAAAACATTAAATATAAAATAATGAAAAGATGATAAAAAAAGACAAAAAGAACAAAAACAATTTTTTAATCAAAACAAGAATATGATTAATTTTTCATGTAATTGAATTAAAAATTTGTAAGAAATGAGTTAACATCACTAAAATTTGAAAAAAATGGTAGAAAAACTGATCATATTATCCCCAGCTCGGATTCCCTATAGGGTAAAAATCTTTTGAAAATAAAAATCTAACTCAAAATGAAAATCAGCAAAAAAAAGTGATCTATTTTACACTTCATTCTAGAAAACATATAAAATAGAGTAATGTACCAAAGTAATTAGTCAAAATCAAGAGTTTCAAAAATCAAGTGATTGGAAATATCAAGTGACATATAAATTCTTCTAAATTTAAAGGTTTGAAAGAGAAGGAAGCTTGATTTTTGTGAGCTCATTTTATGCCTATTGTCAATTGTTTGACGCACTTTGCACATCTTTTGATTTTTTATACACTTTGTGTATCTTTTAATTTTTTTGACAATCATTGTGCATCTTTTCACTTTTTCTTTTTGGTCATATTTTATGCCTATTGTCATTTTTGTGCCTCTTGTGATTTTTGAGACCTAGCTCCCTTTTGAAACCTTTAAAGACTCTTAGTTGTAAGAATATCTTTCAGATAATAGAGAAAAAAATTTACTCTCTAATATAAGGAAGAATAAACCACAAATCAGAATCATATTCATATGATAAAAGTAATAACTTAATCAAGAAAAGCTTGAAAGTGATTTAATGACTTTGAACGTTAATTATATGAGATAAATTATTGTAAGAAGATAGAAAAGATCTCAATTTCAAAATCTTGTTTTTAATTTGAAAAAGATTTTTTCTTTAAAAAGAAACTTGAACCTCTAAATAAGTTAGAGGAAGGGAAATAATCAACAGTATTTCTTCCTTTAACTCATTTAGGGATTTCTACCACTGATTACAAATTAAAAAAAACATTATTTCAACAGTGACCAAAAGAAAACTAAAAGGAGCAAAGAAAATATAAAATTGAAAATATGAAAAAACACTAGCTTATAAACAAGAATAAACAATCAAAACAAAAATAAGGAAAAGGTCAGAAACAAATGAAAAAAAAAATAAGAGAAAACTAAAAAGCATAAAGTTCAGAGTTTATAAATCATCAAGTTCATGCATTTATGTCAATCACATCTAATAAGGTGTAACTCAATGTCTCCTTTGGTAACATGGTCCCTAATAAAGTGATGTCTTATGTCAATATGTTTAGTCTTTGAATATTGGATAGGATTTTTAGAGATGCAGATGGAATTAGTGTTATCACATAGAATTGAAATTATTCCTACAGATAATCATAAATCCAAAATTTGTTGCTTCAACCAAAGGGCATTGCCCATATAACTTCATAAGGTAATGTACTCAGTTTTAGCATTGAAAAGTGGAACAAAGTTTTGTTTTCTATTGGACCACAAGACTAAGAGTTGTTCTATGAATTGGCAAGCTCCAGAGGTACACTTTCTATCCACCTTACACCCTATAAAATTAGAATCAGAATATCCAGTAATTTTAAAAGAAGTGTTGTGCCTAGGATACTATATTCCTAAGTTTTGTGTCCCTAAGAGATATCTAAGGATTCTCTTAACTGCATTCAGGTGGAATTGTTTAGCATTAGTTTGAAATCTAGCACAGAGACAAATACTAAATATTATATCAAGTTGGTTAGCAGATAAGTAAAGTAGTGATCCAATTATTCCTCCGTACTTCTTTTGATAAAAAATTATTCCATTTGAGTCCTTATATAATTGAACACTAGAGCTCATGGGAGTGTTTATTGGCTTGGCTTTATCCATTTCATATTTCTTCAAGATATCCTTCATGTACTTGGATTGATTAAGAAAGGTTCCACCATCTATTTATTTTATGCTAAATTCTAAAAAGTAGGATAATTCTCCCATCGTAATCATCTTAATTTTTTTACTTATTATTTTAGAAAAATCATCACATAACTTTTTATCAGAAGATCCAAAAAATATATCATCAACATATATCTAAATAATGAGTAACTCATCTGTTACTTTCTTTAGAAAAAGGGTGGTGTCTATGCTCCCCTTAACAAACTCCCTCTATTGTAGGAATGTGCTGAGCCTTTCATACCAAGCTTTGGGTGCCTGTTTTAATCCATATAAGGCCTTTTTAATTTGTAAACATGATTCAAAAATTAAGAACTCTCAAAACTTGGGGGTTGCTCTACAAACACACCCTCTTTTATTACTCCATTCAAAAAGGCACTCTTGACATCGATTTGGAAAAGCTTAAATCCATTATAACAGGCAAAAGCTAGTAACACTCTAATAGCTTCCAATCTAGCTACAAGGGTAAATGTCTCCTCAAACTTAATCCCTTCTATTTAGTTGTACCCCTTAGCCACCAATCTTGACGTATTCTTAACCACCATACTAGAGTTATCCATTTTATTCTTAAAGCCTCATTTGGTTCCTACTACACTTTTATTCTTAGGTCTTTCTACTAACTTCCAGACATCATTCGTCATAAATTGATTAAGTTCTTATTCCATAGTTAAGATCTATAATTCATCAGAAAGGGCTTGATTGATGTTGGTGGGTTCAGTCATTGAGATAAAGACAAAGTGGTTAACTTCCTTTCTAAGTCCATACCTAGTCCTAACACCTTCAAAAAGGTCTCCTAAGATAAGTTCTTTAGGATGACTCGAAGAATATCTCCAATCTCTAGACAAAGTGTTTTGAGGATCTACCCTTTCCTCTAGATTTGTAGTTTCTACTCCTTGGGTAATCTCACCTACTCCATCATTGTTTTGAGGCTCTACCCTTTTCTCCAGATTTATAGTTTCTACTCCTTGAGTAATCTCTCCTACTTCATCTTCTTCCTCAACTCTAGAAATCCTAGGATTATATTCATTAAACACTACATGAGTAGTCTCCTCCACCATATATATCCTCTTGTTAAACACTCTAAAGGATTTCCCCACACTTGAATATCCTAAGAACACTCATTTATCAAATTTTGGGTCAAATTTTTCTAAGAGTGATTTTCCATTATTAAGAATGAAAACCTTACAGTCAAATACATGGAGATGAGAAAGGTTGGGTGTCCTACCCTTAATGATCTCACAGGATGTCTTATTCAGTTTAGATCTAACATTCATCCTATTCAACACATAATAGGTTATGTTCAATGCTTCTACCCTAAAAAAATTTTGGAAGTGAATTCTAAACAAGCATGGCCCTAATAACTTCTACTAAGGTCTTGTTCTTCCTTTCAGCTACTCTGTTCTGCTGAGGGTTCCTAAGAGCTAAAAATTTATGATTAATCCCTTGCTTATCATAAAAAGTTCTAAATCTCACTTTTTTAAACTCCCCACCATGCTCACTATGGATGGTTAAGATCTCACAATCTAGTTTTTGTGAATCCAAGTGGAAAAGGATTTAAATTTATCAAAAGACTTACTTTTATGTGACAAAAATCTAGTCCAAGTGAACCTCGAGTAGTATCGACAACCACAAATCCATAGACTTTTCCCCATAACCCGGCAGTTCTAATGGGTCCAAACAAATCTAAATGAAGGACTTCCGAAGGTCTAGAGATGCTAATGTTCTTAATAGAATGGAAAGAGGATTGGACTTATTTCACTAGTTGACAGGCATCACACAAGTGGTCCTTAGTGAATTTGAGCTTGGGGATTGCTCTAACTGAAAGTTTATTAGGGATGTTAGGCTTTTTAAGAACTGGCCCAAGGCTCAATAAGAGAGAGGTGAATTGGTTGTTTAAAATAGTCTTGAAAACAAAAACACAAACCAAAGTCACCATAAAGAAATCAAATGCAAAAATGTAAATGCGGAAGCAATAATAAGAAAAGAACACACCGGATTTATAGTGGTTCGGTCAAACTTTGACCTACGTCCACTGCTTGGAGGCACCCTCCAAGTATTGCACTAACACAAGTGTCTCTCCTTTAGCCCCCACAGCTAGGCGGAGAAGCCCTTATAAAATCACTTCCACCTTCCCCGGTGCGGCGGAGTCACCGAGTCCTTTGACACCAAAGAGATCTTCTTCTTTAGTGAACTTCCCTCGAGACAAGCCTTGAATCCGACGGTATTCAGGTGCGAGCTTGCCGAAGCAACCATGTGGAACCCTCTCCACACTCCCTTGAGTCCCCCCTCACAGGATCTTCTCCCTCTCTCAAACTCCACCCTTTCCTCACTCCCTTTCAAGCTCTCTCTTTAAGTTCTCCCCAAAAGAATGAAGCTATAATGGCTACCCAAGACACTTACCAAGTTTCTTGTCATAGCTTAATTAAAAGATCTCAAAATGAGCTCATTAATGCAAGTTGCTGACTTTATCATCTAGGACGATACTAATATCGTCCTATACGATCAGTGCAAAATAAGCCCAATCAGCCGGGATGATTTGAGATGATCAGAAGAAGTTTGTTCATATCATCCTGGATGATCAGAACAAATCGTGGAATATCGTCCTGAACATCGCCCTAAAAAATAGCTATCTGATGTCCAATCATCCAGCGTATTGGCCTGGATGATTTTGCGATCGTCCAGGACAATTTGTTCGTACAATCAAGTCATAATTGCTTTCCTTAAATTCCAGAGAAATTTTGGAAAATTTGTCCTGAATTATCCTGGATGATCCACCTGGACGATGTCCAAAAATAAGTAATTCCTAAATAGATTTGGCGGCAGGTTCTTTCTGTTTTGAGCATATCGTCCTAGCGGATACAAAATCATCCAGGATGATATTTTTTGCATAATGACGGCTGCTTTAATGAGGATGCCCTAATTAGAGTTTCTGCTTTTAAACTGATCGTCCAGGACGATATAAAATCATCCCAGACGATGTTACCAAAAACAGTAAACTCTAGAGAACATTAAGAAATCTTCCAAGTTACAAAGCATCAGGAGCCAGACTAAATATAATAAACTCAAAAAAGGAAAAAGGGTACAAACTGACTCAGACCTAGTCTACCCAATCTTGAGCTGGTTCCAAATTGCAGTCTGATCGTGTGGACCTGAAATGTCAGTAGATAAGGCAGTCGTAGAGAAATAATAGTATTTGTTATCATCAAAATTATAAATCATGAAAACAGATCCGCAATACTAACTAAATCCTTTTAGGTTACTCTCCTAAGAGTTTTCATGCTAGCATGACATAACATCCTATGCCATAGCCAAGACTCATCAATATTAGTTTTTAAGCAAAATAAAGAAACACATTAAAAATTATTTAAATCAAGCATGTAAATGTTGTTGATCCTTTTTCCCTACAAAATAGTGTTATTATTCAAGCTAACGATGCATGTGTTTGACATGAATTTTATGATAAAGCACTTATCACAAAGCTGACTAATACTGAGCAAGTTGTGTTTCAAGCCATCAACATGTAAAATATTTTCAATTAAAAGGTTCATGAAATTCTTGATTATACCTATGCCAATAACTTTTTTAGTGGTGTTGTCTCCAAGAGTGACCTTACCTCCAGCCCTGGCCTCCAATGAAATGAATTAATTCAAGTCTCTAGTCATGTGGCATGGGTATCCGTTGTCCAGGCACCACATTCTCTCACGAGATCTTTGATGAGAGCACACCTATAAAATCATCAAATGTTAGATTTAGGAACTCAAATAAGTTTGGGTATCTTCTTATAAAAGAAGAATATAATGCATATTTGTTATGTTGTAAATCATGCAATTTGGATCTTCACACCTAATGTGTACTATGGTGAACAGTGCAAGTATGGGAGATATGTCCCAACATGCCACATGAAAAATATTTAACACTAGGAAAAGGGGTTATTAATCTATTCGGGTTATAATGCCTCTTCCTAGTTTAAATACTTTTGGCTTCAGATCTGGATTGAAAAATTGTTTAGGTGTGGGTGGAATCCCATTTTCCTCAAGTGCTTTCAATTCAACTTTAAAAACTAGTTGGCACTTTCTAAAATAATATTATCAACTTTTAAATAGTATTCTCTACTCTCAAATTCATCCATAAATATTTTTAAATCATTTTTAAGTTCAATGTGAGATAATTTTAATAATTCATGTTGTTTGTTCAATTCATCAAACTCATCTAATAGTTTCATATGATTGCTATCAAGTGTAGAGTGATCTTTAAGCAAAACTTCATGCTCTTTTTGCAAGTTTAAAAATTCTAATTTTTGGTTAGCATGTGATTTCTTAAGTTTCCTATATGATGAATGTATTTTCTCAAAAATTTATTGTAATTGATCATATGTTAGTTCACATACCTCTTCTTGATCACAATGGCCGAGATGTTCATCCACTATCAAACATAAGTTTGTAGTATCCTCTTCAGCTTCAGTCTTAAAGAAGTCAGATGTAGAATCCACCTAAAAAGCCTTTTGAATCCACTTGTTGTCCTTTCTAAACTTGGTTTTCTTCTCACATTTCTTCTTACTTGGGTGAGCCTTAAGTGTAGGACAATCAGTTTTTACATATCCTGGCTTCATGCATTCAAAGCAAATAACATCAGAAGAACCTTTAGAATTCTTGCTACTCTTATCTTTGTTCCATTTATAATGGTGCTTTTGTTTCTTCCTTAAAAAACTTTTGAATTTTCTAGTGATTAAGATAACATCATCACTTTTAGACTCGGAAGAATCAGTTCCATATCATTAGCCATAAAGGCCACAATTTTCTCCTTCTTTTTCTCACCTGCATCAAGTTATCTTTGATTTACTCCTTGCTCATAAGTAATGAGTGATCCAAGTAAGTTATTAATAGAATAAGTATTTAAATCCTTGGATTCAATGATAGTAGTTATCTTAGCACCATAGGAAGAGAATAAACATCTCAAGATTTTGTTAACTTTCTCATAGTTAGTGAGTTCTCTTCATAAGACATGTAGGAAGGTGATAATTTGTGTAATCCTAATATATATTTCTGATATTGACTCACTATATTTCATGCAAAAGAGTTTGTAGTCAAGAAATAAGATATTCAATTTAGATTGCTTAACCTCAATTATGCCTTCATAAGTGATATATAATTTATCCGATATTTCTTTTCTAGTTGTACAAGTTGAAACACGAATGTAATCTTCATATTTCAATACATAAAAAAAATATTTTAAATATTTTGCATTAAGTTATGCTAGATCCTTATCATCAAGAGTCCATTCAATAAAAGGAAGTTGAGTTTTGATGTCATTAACTTCACGTGATGGTGCAGAATAACCTTCTTTAACAAGCATCCACATGTGATAGTCTATAAATTATAAGAAAGTAGAGTTTTCTAGAAATTAAAAAGTATTTATCAAATAATGGTGGTCAGGTAATGGAATACCTTTTCACAGTATTTTTGTTATCAAAGTTAGTCATTGATCAAAATTCAAAAGTTTTCAAAAACTATATTTTATGAATCCCTCTCTAATACCACTTGAAAGTTTGGTAGGGTTGTTAAGCCCTTATGAACTAGCCCGAGGCTAACTAAGAGAAGGTTGAATTGGTAGTTTTAAAAATTATTAAACAAAAAGCATGATCTTTTTGAAATATTTTAAAACATCAAACCATATGATCATCCACATAAAAATAAAGTGCTGAAATTAAAATGTAAAAATGCAATTATAAAGAGCACAACAGATTTTATAGTGGTTCGGTCAACTTGACTTACGTCCACTTCCAAGAGCCTCTCCTCCATGTATTGCACTAAAATACAATGACTCTCATTTTGCTCCCACAACAAGGTGAAGAAGCCTTAACAAACTCCTTTCCACCAACCATGGTGAGACAGAGAACCCAACCTACTTTTTCTTCCTCCTGAAGCAGGTAGAGAACCTTGATTAATTGCTAAAGAAAACCTCCTTAGAGCCTCCAAGGAATCAAGGATGATGATTGGAGAAGATGACTTAGATCTTTGCTTGGAGTAACCTTTGTGATTCTCTTATAAACTCCCCCTCACAAGATCCTCTCTCTCTCTCCCCCCTATTTTCTCCCTACCCTTCTCTTGGCTTTCTTAGGTCAGCAGCAAAAGATCACCTCTTGAATAAATAATAAATCTTATAAAGAAGGGCTTAAAATTTACCCTAATTTTCAACTTGTCGTCAAAGATCATCAAAGATGACCGATAGATCATCCTATACGATTAGTATATTTTTAGTCCTTTCATTCAAGATGATCTGGAGGGCTGAATGATTAGAATCCTTATTTATTCTGTCATCCA
Source organism: Dendrobium nobile (assembly GCA_022539455.1). Classification (NCBI taxonomy): domain Eukaryota; kingdom Viridiplantae; phylum Streptophyta; class Magnoliopsida; order Asparagales; family Orchidaceae; genus Dendrobium; species Dendrobium nobile. The sequence goes on along the minus strand of CM039736.1, from coordinate 68,640,636 downwards.
GGATGATGTGGGCATCATCCTAAATGATTAGTTCAAAACCATACATATCGTCTAGCACATCATTCTGGTCATCCAGAAGATATATGTTGGATAATGAATAAATCTAAATCAGGTATGATTAGTTTAAAATCAGGGATTATCGCCCAACACATCATTCTAGTCATCCAGGTGGTACATCTGGAGGATGGAGAAATATAACTTATCGTTCAGGACTATTCTTGGATCTTCCCATACGATTAGTTCAAAAATAGAAATATTATCCAACAAATTATTCTGGTTATCCAGGTGATTTAGGAGAAAACTAAGGTTTTTATAAATGATCATCCAGGATGATCCTATGATCTTCCAGGATGATCCAATGATCCTCCAGGATGATATAATCGATCAATCAAATCTTAATTACCTTTTTTTAATCATCTAACTAATTTAGTCATGATTGTAATACATCATCCAGGATGAGATGGGATCGTCCTGTATGATTTCTAAAAAAACTATCATACCTAAAAGAGTTTGGCAACTTATTTTTTCTGATTTGAGCCTATCATCTAGGATAATATAATTATTGTCTTGGAAAATTTACTTAATTTGGCTGTCTTAACATAGGAGCCCTAATTAGGGTTACTATTTTTAACTGATCACTTAAGATGATTTGGGATCATCTTGTACGATGTGATCAAAATAAAAAAAACCCTTAACCTTATAGAATTTCTCCCCATGAGTGTGTGTGCAAGGTTACTTAGCATCAGGATACACCTTATTACATTTGACTCAAGAAAAGAAAAATCACTGGAATTATACTTACAGACTGACTTAGTCCTAATCTATCCATTCTTGAGTTGGCTTGATTTGTAATTGATCTTGTGGACCTGAAAAGTTAGTAGTAGGGCAATAATAGAGAAACAAAAATGCCAGACGTGTTTGCTATCATCAAAATTATAATTCTAGAATCCAAGTTTACAACAGATTCAAAATCCATTTGATAGTATATGTTTGGATGTTAAGAAGGTCCCACAAACTTTTTTTATTTGATAGAGAAGAAGAGAGCTCGTGGATAGGCTAATATAGTGAATGATTTTAAGAAAGAACAAAGGTAGAAATCTCCTGGGTTGAATTTGCGAAGAATGTGATAATACGATTGAATTTAGTGACCTCAACACCCTAAATGGAAATAAAGATTTCTATTTTTATTTGTGTATTAGTAAAACAGAAGTTAGAGATGCTTTAAAGAAAATGAAGTGTGGAAAAGTTGTTGGACTTGATGATATTCCAATAGAGGTGTGAAAATGAATTGGAGATGAAGGAATTTCTTGGCTTACTAATCTTTTATTACTATTTTGGAGACTAAAAAGATGCCACATGAGTGTGTTAATTCCTATTTTAAAGAATAAAAGTGATGCACAAGATTATATGAATTATAGAAAAATTAAGTTAATGTGTTATACTTTAAAACTATGGGAGTGAGTTATGGAGTGTAAGTTGCAGCATGATACTAATGTTTCTCAAATTCAATTTTGGTTCATACAGGCAGGTCTACTATGGAAGCCATACATTTATTCAGAGGTTTGAAGGAGAAATATAAAGAGGATACGGAGGATCTACATATGATGCTTATTGATTTAGAGAAAACACATGATAAGGTTCCAAGATAAGTGCATTGGAGAGTTCTTGAAAAGAAAGGAGTTAATAACACTTTTATTCAAATCATTAAAGATATGTATGCAAGTGTTATTACTTGTGTTCAAACACAAGGTGCTTTAACAAAGTATTTTCCTATTTCAATTAGATTAGATCAAGGATCATCCTTAAGCCCATGTCTTTTTTACTTTATTCGGATGTTCTCACTAGGCATTTGCATGAAGATGTACCATGATGTATGCTTTTTGCTTATGATATTCTTCTCGTTGATAAAACTAGAGACAAAGTTGAAGGTAAACTTGATTTATGGAGGTTAACCTTAGAGTCTAAAGGTTTTCGCTTTATTAGATCTAAATATATATATGAAGTGTAATTTTAGTAGTGATAGACCTAGTGAGGGGATTGTGACTTTGGGTAATTAAGTCATTAATAAGAGTACACATTTTAGATATCTTGGATCCATTTTTCAGAGTGATGGTGAAATAGATTGAGATATTATCAACAGAATTCAAGTTGGATGGTTGAAGTGGAGGAATGCATTGGTCTTGTTGTGTGATAGAAAAGTCCCCATCAAACTTAAGGGAAAATTCTATAAGATGGTGGTAAGGTCTGCAATGCTTTATGGTGCTGAATGTTGTCCATTAAAAAAGAGCATAATACTAAGTTAAATGCTGCATAGATGAGGATGCTCAGGTGGATGAATGTCTTTACCCTTAGAAATAGGATATGAAATGAACATATACTTGAAAGGTTGGAGTAGCTCTAATGGAACATAAGATTTTATAGAGTTGCCTTAGATGGTTTGGTCATATAAAATGATAGCCTTCTGATGACCCAGTTAGGAAAGTTAAGGTATTAGATTTGACTTATGTTATGAAAGGTAGAGGTAGACCTAAAAACACTTAGTTAAAAGATAGTTGAAATGATCTTTCTTTATGAGATTTAAACAAGAATTTGACTTTTAACAGGATACAATAGAGAAAAAGGATTCATGTAGCCGACCCTACCTAGTGTGACAAAGAATTGTTGTTGTTATTATTGTTGTTGTTGTAAAGATTTGGTAAAATTTCATTAGCATGTTTAATAGATCCCAGGTTAAACTGACATTATCGCCATTGAACAACATATTTATCCCTTTTGCCTCATTTGCTATGTAGGTATCATATCTCTATGGTCCCTTTTGCCCCACTTATAATGTTGTGTCATACATGGGGACCCTTTTGCCCCACTTGCAATTGTAAGTTGTACATCATTACATTGGCGATTACATAATTAGCATTAAGTTCTATAAGTATGAGATTAAAACTGAAAATAGAAAGTTAGAATCAAAGTTAATTGTTTTACCTCTGAAGGAATTTTATGCGATAGCAGGTATATATTGGTTAAGCAAGTATCAAACTTTGATTTATTATAGCAAGAATTTGGTGAGGTTGTGTGTTGAAGGAGAAGTGTTTCATTTTTAAGGTGCTAGAAGTATTTTTTCATCCTTTGTTTCTATATTGCAAGTAAAAAAAAAAGCCTCAAAGAAAATTTTGTATTTTTGGCTTATGTAAGAGATTTGATTAAATCTATTAAATACATTGAAAAGTTTTCAACAGTAAAAGACTTTCATGATATTTTTTCTAAAGAGTTATATGGTTTGCCACTAGAAAGGTAGGTAGAGTTCTATATCAAGATGGTGTTAGGTTCAATTCTGATAGCGAAGACCTCTCATAGAATAGCATTACGAAAGTTAAAGTAGCTAAAGGTTCAATTGTAGGAGCTACTATATAGAGATTTTATCTGGCTGAGTGGATTCCAATGGGGAGCTCCTATATTATTTATAAAGAAGAAGAATGGATCATTGCATAGGTTTATTTATTATCATAACTAAAATAAGGTGACTATGGAGGAGAATAAGTATCCACTACCCATGATAGATTATCTGTTTGATCAATTATAGGTGCAGTTATAATACCCCAAGATTAAAATTTGAAATAATTATCTATTTTAAACTCATTATTAATCTACCATAGATACTAATCTCATTAAAATAAATAAAAACCATAAGAAAAAAACTATAAATTATTTTTATCAATTTATAATTATATTTATTTTCTTGAAAATTATATCAATAGCTAAGAGTTCAATCAGTTTATCATTTTATCTTTCTATACTCTTAACTATGAAATAATAAAAGAAAAATATAAAAATAAAATAAAATATGAATCCTAATAAATTTTAATCCACTACATGCTACCCCTAAACCATAGAGTCAGATAACAACTTGGTAGGTTATCAAAACCTACAACTGCAATAAATATAGGATAATAGAAAGTAATATGTAGTTAATCATTCAATCAATATTAGTATGAATATAAAACTGTGAAAATTAGTAGTATCAATATATGTATAGGGTCATCCCATACCAGTAATGAAAATCAATGTAGGTAATGTAATTATTAATCAGAAAACATTTTCCATATCAAGAATCTATACATTCTATCATTCCTATACTCATGTCACATACAGTTTAACGGGTCTACCATGAATCTGTATATGCCTATAAATTATTCCTATTTATCTCAATATATATATATATATAGTTTCATATATATATCATTATATCTATCATGTAAAGAGAGTGTTCTATATCTGATCTATATATAATGTACAACGTATCAAAGCATTTATATAAAATTATATTATGTATAAATGTAATGTATATCATGTGATTCATATGTATCAAATGTCTTTGTAGCAATCTTATCAATCTCATCTACCATATCATGTGCCTTTTGTTGATCATGACATATAACATATATACATCATATTATATCAAGCCACTTATGTAATTCATCATATATGATCATGTCATATAAAAATGCAAGGAAGATAGGACACTTGGCTACCTGTGGAGAATTTCATGTATCACATCCTATAGGCACTCCCTATAAGAATAAATCTCTATTAAATTAGTCCATTTGACAAAAATCATTCTCATATCAAATATCTTTAGCCAGGTGTCATTCATGTAAGAAATCAGCACTTCCTTCCCATTGATGTATCATGTCATAGCAATTAGCCCCTTTATACTTCCCTTTTTCATATCCGTTTGGATTACACCACAAATCTTATTCATAGGAAAACCCTTCTATAAAGGATAATATGTCTCCAACTAACCTAAAACAATGAATCATTTTCCCCATCCTTTCTTTTATTTATATATATTTCATATTATATAAATCATAATTGTTATCTGTATGCCTGTAATATGCTAAAAAAGCATGTATGACTAAATGAATCGTAAATGTATGCATATCATGTATTTCATGTCCAAGTATAATATACTAACTCTTAATCTTGGTTACTCAATATTATACTACTCAATTCAATTAAAATGGCATATTAAAAAACCACCATATATTTACCAATCAAAATGCTCTAGGTAATGCTATCTACTACATATCAAAAGTTATAAAGTAGAAAATCATTAAAATAAAAGATATTGCATTTTTATTATATTCAAGAGAAAAGAAATTTGGAAAAACATAAACTTATTGAAAATAAAGATATGGTTAATATTTCCTACCATAATAAGAACACTTTTCCCAATTTGATATATAGAAAATAATAGCCTAAACGCTACTTTCCTTCTTCTATTTCCTCATTCTTTCTCTTATTTCTCCTTCATATTCTATCTCTTCTCCACATGGCCAAAATGAAAGACAGGAAGGTGAGAGGGGTGGTGAGGGTTTTAACTAATGATCTTAGATGTTTTTATTTTAAAATTATATTTTAGACCTTGTACTATAACACTCTAGACTTAATGTCACAACACTCCCTCAAAGTTTAGAAAACTTGAGAGCTCAATGCCATGGCCCTTCCTACCAAATACCGAAGTACTCAACCAACCAAAATTATTGGAAATTATGGGAAATAAATTTGAGATTATTACTATCTACCATCCTTAGTAAATGTCACCCTTAATGTTTTTCAATGTGAGCCACTAATAAACATTACGTAATCACTAATCAATAATCACATCAATCATAAATAAAAACATATGCTCATTCATTCACACATATATGAATGTTAATCAATCAATAAAATAACATGTTATGAATGCATTTTAGTCATAAGAAATAACATTCAAAACATAGAACTATAACAGTGGACCTTTCTAGTGTATGTATTACTTATGCTAACTTAAGCTATATAATCTTGGTTATATGGGTATTATTATTACAGACTATGTGGTCTTCCTCTGACTCCCATGTATAGCATTAGTCCTACTTATAGAACATTCATTGGATATTTTATACCCTACAATCATATGTTAATATACTTACTTAGAATGATTTATCCTTGATTCAGATCTCTCTCTAAATGCTCTTTATAGGTAATCCATCATACTGTAATTATATTAACCATTTCTAAAGCACTATCCTATAATTAGATAACACTACCATGTATGTCTTCTACTATATCGGGGGCACTTTTGTATATTATCAGCTAGTACTATGCATCATCTCCAAATTCAACAAATACACTTCTCTTCTCATTATTTTGTCATCTTTCCACTTCTTAACTTACTCTCATGCTTGAATCGAGAAATATCCAAACTATTTTCTATTAATCTGGATCTCTCCACTAACTCTTAAAACACCTAAATTCTCAATGGTGTGTTGACCTCATTTTTGTATGAGGTCACTAGGACCAATCCAGATCCTAGATCAACTTAGACCCTATGATTAATAAATTTCAAATCCATAAATCCAAACCAAAATCTAAGGTTATAAGGCCCTGTCCTAAAAACCTTTCTAGTGAATTTTTCAAATAATTCAAACCCTGGTTAAATGACCCCCGATTCATGATCTGTTAATTGTATATTGATTAGGCATGTCCCTAGGGTCTACCATCCAAATTTGATGTCATTCTGAGGTCTCTAGCCTCATAAATTAAAGCTATTTTTGAATGCTGTAAAACCTTTAAATATTTATGACCTATACCATTGGACATGCTATCCAGTAGATTTTGACCTTAGAGCTTTCTACAAAGCCTCTAACTACTTTCAAACCCTTGATTAATACTTGTTAAGTATTAAAATGCATTTTGGTGGATCCACTTTGACCCCCAATAGACTAGGGGTCAAAATGACCAAAATGCCACTTAAGGGCAGTTTTGAAGGTTTTCTTTTAACTCCAGCATAACCTTTTCAAAATAAATCCTAGAAATTATTCCAATGCATCCTAATCATCATTAGAAGTGCATAAGACTCAAACCTAGACCATGGTTAATCTTCGTTGACCATATCAACCCAAAATGACCAAACATCCATTAAGGGTGTGAATAGTCATTTTGAATCAAATTACCTTATCTTTGGATGGAACCACTTCCATTTAAATCCAAATATTAAAATAAATATGTTTGACACAATCCCAGCCCTTGGGTCAACCAAGGTTGACCCAAATGACCTTTAAGGGCCCAAATAGTCATTTTTACTGAATTGAATTCTCTAAACTTTAGGATCACCTCCAATAGACTCAAGATATTATTTCAAATCATTTGAGCCCAAACCCAGGTCCTGGGTCAACTTGGTTGACTAAGTCAACCTAGGTTGACCCAATTTCAAATTAAGGGTTAAATAAGACAATCCAACCCATTTGACCAATTCAAACCCTCTTAAATCCTCAAATATATTTCATTGCATGCCTTAAACAAAATTCAACCCACAATCTATACTTACCCTGGTCATTAGTTAATCAAACTCAAGTGAAGTTGACCAAGTCAACTTAATATATTTGGTCAAACTTTCTTTCATACATATGTGTGTGCTCAAACTCTCACTCCATAGCCTTTAGCCTCCTCAAAACCACTCCAACAAATTGGCATGGACATTTGAATGCCACCTCACTTGTCAACATACCTAGTTGACTAGTCAAAGTGGTCAAACAAGTAAAATATGCTGGCTTTGGTGGCTATGCCACCTTGGCAATTCAAAATTACATACTAAACCCTTTCTTATCTAATCAAAAATGATTTTGGAAGTCACCTAGCATAAGTCGAAAAATTGCCACAACCAAACAATTAAACCAATGATTAAGTTAGGAATGGGAGAGAATAAATAGTTGTCATGGCTCTTCACTTCCCCATTCCTTCTTATATAGCAAACCTTAGCTCCTAAGGAAGATAAGTTAGCTTCTCCATCTATTTCTAATGCTTTCCCAAAAATTTCCCCAATTTTCCCAAGATCTAAAACCCCTTTTAGGGAAGAGAGAGAGAGAGAGAGAGAGAGAGAGAGATAGTGAGAGAAAGAAGTCTTTTAATAGCATATTTAAATCTAGCAATCAAACATTATTGAGTTCTTCAATAAAGTTGTATAGAACTTCTCCAGCTTTTCAACGAGCCCAAGAAAATCAAAATCTGACGTTTGGATTGTACCTTATCCCCATTTTAGGTTATATAATCAAACCTTGATTTCTCCCAAATCTCATTGCAATGAACCTTGAAACTCCATTGGTTGAAATATTATGGTACCTAAATCCTATGTTTTAGATTTAATTAAATTTGGACCTTTAGATCAAAAGTTCTGAGCATTTAAAGTTTCAGTTCAAAATGAACTGAAAAATTTGGGTCAATTAGAGCGGTCCGTTTATTTGACTAGGCTGATTGGATAGCTCTGATCTGCATGCCTTCCTTGGCATTTGAACCCTGGTTCTTCAGCATGAAGACACAAAGACGTGGCCAAATCCTGGCTGTTGATATGATTTTTTGAATAAAATTTGATTTAAAAAATAAATTTAAATGCTTTAAATTTTAAAAATTCACCAAAAATTTATTTCTCATCCAAATTTAATGTTTTTGGGCTTGTTGGAACTGTCTCAAGTTCAAGTTTACTTAAAAATTTATTTTAACATATTTAAATAACTGTCTAGAGAGATATTTTGATTTTAATAAAAATTAAAATTCTTTGATAATTCTCAATCCAGTGATCTGATTGACTTAAAATTTGAACAGAATAAACTATAGTGTGAATCTCATATGCCATAAAAAATTTAGCTTTGTTCAAGAAAAAGATTTTAGAGATTTAAAATTTCAAAGTTTTTTGGTCATATTTTTACCTAAAATTTTGAAAATTTATAACTCACACATCTCTTAGAATTAGGCTTGCATTTTTTTTTAGGTGTGTGTAGTTTAGTGACAGGGTAAGGTGACCAAAGTTTCAAGCTCAATTGAGCACTAGTGACACCTAAGAAAAATAATTAAAGACGAGGTCTAACTAACTTAGAAAACTTTTACGAAATTGTACACACACCCAATAGGGGTAAAACTTTAGAACATTAAACTTAGTGGCATTGTATAACTTAAGTTCAAATTTTACTAGATTTGGAGTTCATTAAGTCTAATATTTAAGCAAGTCAAATTTGAGCTCTTTTAAGGACTCAAAAAATTTAAAAAATTGTAATAAATAAAAATTAAATATAAAAATTAAAAATAAGAAATCAATTTGACCAATATATTGCTGCTATATCTTGGAAAATAAAGGCACCATCGCTGGACTTTTAATTTAACTTTCATTTAAGTTTTAGTGAAAATTAATAATTAAATAAATAAAATATTTAAAAATTATTAAAAAATTTAAAAAAATTCTAAACACCTGAAAACACTCCCATGGGTCATCCCTGACCTTTGGGAATGATTTCATGTAATTTAGGATGAGTTTGGATAAAAATAATTAAAACCTTCCTAATTAAATAATTTAAAAAATCAATTAATAAAAAAAACTTTGAAAAATCATAACTAATTCAAAAAAAATTTTGAATTGAGCAAACTAAAAGGCATTGTACTCCATGTACGATCTAATATTTATTAAAATATCAAACTATCAAAAATCACTTAAAATAAAAAAGTCAACTTTTTAGTCAACTATAGTTCAAATTTCATCTCAAACTTTAAAAATTTATAACTAAATATAGAAAAATCTAATTCTAGCAAACTAATAGTCTAATTACTCATCATAGGATCAAGTATTTAAGAAAAATATTAAACTTTTAGAATTCAAGTTTAATCTAAAAGTCAAATTTTGACCCCTTTAAGTAATGCATTTATATAATTTAGATAATTCTAAAATATTCAAAAATCATTTAAAAATCCGAAAAACCTTTATCCAACTTTAAAATAAAAAACTAATCTAATTAATTAAATTATATTTATCCTTTATTTTTTTAGCTAATCAAATTCAATTAATCAATCAACTTAAAAAAAAGTATTCTAAAACAAACCTTAACACATTAATATTTGAACTCTAACCAAATTTATCCTTCAAACTTCAAAAAATTCAAATATTATACAACTTGAACCAATTACCTGATATAGGATATATAGAAATCACACAGCTACCTCACACACTTTAGATGGTTTGCTAGGGCACCACTTCTAGATTTAGGTTAGGCCGGTGTTTACTTTCCTACTGTGTACTGGGTTTTTTGAGCTTTCAATATATGCTAGTTGTTATAATTAGATGATTGCTATGATCGTTTATTTAATTTCTGCACTTTATGATATGATCGATTATGTGTTAGATTTACCCTTAGGTTAGGGGCGATTTAAATGATGACATAAATCTTATATAGGTGGACATGCTTATGCAAGGTATTGAATTAAAAGAGGCATAAAATTAAGTTTTAAATTGATGATGTTTTTTGTAGGTTATTTAGAAATGTAAAGTCCTCTTTTTAAATCTAAAGAGCTTGGATAAGTGTGGCTGGTTTAAGCATTTTAAATTTTATTATATTAACTACTTGGGATGATTTAATATTAATTACTTAGGATAGTTCTGCAGGTTAATCCAGTCTAGATTTTTTGATTTTATTCAAATATAATTTAATCCAAACATTGATCTATAAACTATCAAGTTATATTTAAAATGGGACATGAATCCAATCTGAAACTCAAAGAGAAGGGTGACATATCTTAGGGAGAGTCCCTCTTCTTTTGAAGATTCAGATTATGATACTTTTGAATATCCAAAGGGAAAAGAAAATACCCCTTTTAAGGGAGAGTTTATTTTCATTTGGTTATTCAAACCCTATGGATCCAAGAAGCCCGTAGAAGGATGAAGGAATAAAGATTGAGAAGAATATCATTCTCAAATTTAGTTGGGTCTTAGGAATAGAATTTGGGCTATTGTTAGTGGTACCCAACAACTTTACTTTCTATAGACCCTGAGTTGTAATATTAAATGCACTTCTCACATGGATTTTCAACTTGAATTTTAACTTAATTTATTTGATTACTAAACCGTTGATTGCGATATAGGGTTGCATGCTTTTAGTAGTTTTTTTTTTATGATTTTTGCTTGCCGATCTTTGATTTAGCCTTGAACCCGATCGGAGGCTCGTGAAGGTATGATAAAAATTCTTCTACTTAAACAAATTAAAATTTTTAAGCTCATATAGAAATTCTAATACTTTTAAGAAGTAAGCCAGGGACTGCAGGGAGTTTGTATAGCATGTTATTATATCTTCTTTCTTTTGTTTGGCACCTCCTCACCTGCAGGTTTTTGGCAAGCCACCTGACCTATAAGGGTGCACATCTGTCAATAGAAATCTGTGTAATCTCTAAGATAAAACTTATTTGTAAGCCTTTTTAAAAACTTCTTCACTCCAATTGTAAGTATTTATCGAGTCAAGTAGCATGCATTGTATTAGAAACTAATTTAAAAGTGTCTAAAACTTTAATTGCATTTACTTTAGCATTTTCACCCCATATAAGTCAAGGGGCAAAATAAGGACTTGACTTAGATGTTAGCCTCACTTTTTTAAATTCTAACTTAATCAAATGTCCCTACCACTCTTATATAAAATTCCATACTCATGGTTTTTAAGCACCTTGGTGATTAGCTGGCTTCCCAATCTAGGCTGGGATAAGTTCAAATTTATATTTCATTAGCTAGGTTCTGGTTACTGATTTTCAATGCTTAGTTTAGACTTAGGTTCTGAGGCAGGCTTAAGCTATAAGATCTCAACCTTCAGAAATTGAATCCCAACTTTTTAATAAAATTGATAATTTAACTTAAATCTCTTTCAATTCAAATATAAGCCCAACACTTAGGATATGCTAGGTGCTTCTAAAACATTTCAAAATCCCAAAGTATCGCCTACCTTTCATCCTTTGACCTACAAAATAACTACTTAAATTTGATCCAATCCCTTTTGAAATTCTAAATTCACCTCTTTGATATCGTTCCTAAAAAATATCTAAATAAGAATTTATGTCATCATTATAATCAAGAGTATTCGTAGGAGTCCCCGGTTTCCTATTATATAATTAATTATGAGTGCTTTCACTCGTAGGAGATTTAAAACCCGCACCAACTTTTACAAAATTTGATTTTTAAAACTCAATTAGTCTCCTTTGGGAAAATAAATAATGATTATCATTGTTGTATTCGGGTAATTGATAATAGGTGATATTTTCCTCCCTTAGGAGGATATATCTTTTTGTTATCATACTCTTGAATATGAAATTAATGATCTTCTATCAAGACTATTATAGTTAAATTCTTGATAGAGCATCATACTAACTCTTCAGAGTTATATGCCATCCTTTTCTTAAATTTAACTAGTACAACCTCGATAAAATTCTCAGTTTTATTATCTGAACCCATTAAGGAATGATATCTTCGCCTCATGGGGTGATATATCACTAGTGATGTCATTTTCGATGTTAAGATTGAAACCCTGAATTAATATTCCTAAAGAAAACTAATCTTTTCCAAAACCTCTTTTTACCACAAACATGGTACAGTTGGGGTTCTTAGCTCGTCTTTCAATCCTTTAAAGAATATGTAACATTTCCCCTCAATAGTACTTGTCACTTAAGGTACATATCTTCCACTGTAGTAAACTAAACTTCATACTGTATCACTTTTTTATTTTCTGCACCAATCTCATGAAAGCTTCCCACATATATTGTCTTTTTGATGGGGGTAAAAACCAGTCCATGAATTCAATAATAAACTCTACTGAATAATTTAGAGCTATTATACCAAGAATAGGTAACACCCTAAGATCAAAATTTATAAGAATTGCCCAATTTAAACTTTAAACTGTTATACCAGAGCTATTAATCTCATTTTATTAAATTGAAACTAGCAAAAGTAACTATAAATTCTTTTCTTTAATTTATAATTTTATTCATTTTCCCAGAACTTATATATAATAGCTAGGACTTCAATCAGTATATTATTTTTTTATACTCCTAACTATAAAAGAATAAAATTAAAAATACAGAAAATAAAATAAAACATGAATTACAATTGAGTTCCCTCCACTAGATCTCACTCCCTTCTTGAAGACATATAAAAAACTATATTGTGAGCTAATAGCTTAGTTGGTCACCAAAACCTATATGTGTAATAAATGAAGTGCAATAGAAAGTGATATGCATATAATCATTCAATAAATATAAGTATGAATATATAACTATGTAAATATGTAATAGTCAATATTGAATAATGTCTTCTCATATAATGAAAATTAATGTAAGCAATATAATTCCTAATCAGTGAACGATAACATGTAAAGGATAAATATGTCTCATTCTTATACTCATGTAAAGTGTAATGCAATAGTTCTATCATGAATCTACACATGCCTATAAATTATGCCCATTTATCTTAATTTATATGTTTTCTCACATGTATCAATATACTTATCACATAAAGCAAGTGTTTTGTATTTGATCTATATATAGCGTACAACATATAAAAGCATATATACCATGTATTATATTATGTAAAAACATAATGTATATCTTGTGGTTCATATGCATCAAATGACTTTATATTAATATTTGTAATCTTATCAGTCATATCATGTGCCTATGTCGATCAAATCCTTTATCATGTACATATCATATTATATCATGTCACTTATCCAGTTCATTATGTATACTCATCTCTTATGCATATGCATGTAAGATAAAACACCTAACTACATGTGGAGTTTTTCTTGTATTGCATTCTATAGGCCAATCCTACAAGGGTCAATCTCAATAATATCATTCATGTTACCAAGAATCTGTCTCATATCACATGTCATCAATCAGGTGGCTTTCATGTAAAAGGTGGTTGTTTCCTACCTGTCAACATATTTATGACATATCAATTAGCCCCCTTATAAATCTCTTATCATATCATTTTGGGTTATATCATAAATTTTATTTAAAGGAAATTCCATCAGCCCACCCACCTGTACAGAGTAACATATCTCCAGTTAACCTAAATTTGTCAATCATTTCTAGCTAATATTTCTTACCTTTATACACATTTCACATTATATTAATTATAAAAATAAGCATAATTATACACCCAGTGCAAGTATGACTACATCCATAAGTTTGTCTATAATATGCAAAAAATATATATTTGACTAAATGAACAGTAAATATATTTTATGTCCAAAAGAATACACTGACTCTTGATAATTTTATATTCAACATTATTCATCTCATTTCAATTAAAATGATATATAAAAATACCACCTAGTAAAATTTTAATATTAACTAGTCAAAATACTGAAGATAATGATATCTACAACATATAAAAAGTTACACTATAAAAAATAATTAAAATAAGAGATATTATATTTTTTTATCAAATTTAAGAGAGAAAAAAAGGAAAAAATATAAATCCTTAAAATTATTAGTAAGGTTAAGGTTACCTATAATGATCAAAATACTTTTCCCAATTGGAGAGATAGAAAATACTCTTGATACCCAGTTTCTCTCTCCTTTTTCATCATTTTTTCTCTTCATTCCTCCCCCTTTCTCTCTCTTCTCTCACTCAATCGAAATAAAATAGTGGAAGGGGAGAGGAGTAGTGAGGGTATTAAATAAATGTTTTTTTATATTTTTATTTAAAATAAAAATTTTTTAGACCAACTTCCACAATGCTCTAAACTCAGCACAATAATGCTCCTTAAATTCTAGAAAACTATAGAGCTTAATGCCATGATGCTATCCACTAAGTGCTATGGTGATCAACAACCCAATTTTTTAAGAAATTAAGGAAATTTATTTTGAAGTTATAACAATAGTAGTGTTTTGAATTTTTCATTTGAGGTCAAATTATCATTAGTTAAAGGCGAAGGTTGGCGATACAACAAATACAACCTTCATAATTAGATATAGGTAGTATAATTTTTTTGTGATGCAATTGGTGTGATAAATGTGTTAATAATATTAATGGATCTTATGCATATGGTGTTCAAATTTTTTTTTTGGTAAACTTATTATTATATTTATTGATGATGCTTTTGTGTATTTGAAGTCTAGAGAAGAGTATACAACTTAGTTGAGATTGACCCGAGAGACTAAGGTAGCAGAAGTTGTGTTAAATTCTTTAAATGTGAGTTTCAGTCGAAGTATGTAGCTTTCTTGGGGCATGTAGTAATCAATGAAGGAATTATTGCGGATCATCAAAAGGTGCAAGTAGTGGTGGATTAGCTAAGGATGACATCTATAATGGAGGTTCATAAATTTTTTGGCTCATAATGTTACTTTAAGAAGTTTATAGAAAGTTTTTCATAGATTATAATTCTTCTACTATGGTTGACATAAAAGACCATACCATCTGATTGAACATTATAATGCGAAGAGGGCTTTCAAAAGATGAAGGAATGTCTGCTTTAATCCTTTGAGCTAACTAATCTATTAGAGATGGTTAGATTCCATATATATATATATATATATATATATATATTGTGATATATACTGAAGGGCTAGAGGTGTTTGTTACAATAGAATGGGAAAGTGGTTTCCTATACTTTCAAGCAATTGAAGGTGTATGAGAAAAACTATCCAACTCATGATTTAGAATTAGTGGTGATTGAATTTTCATTGAAGATATAGAAATATTGCTTATTTGGAATGCGATGTGTGATATGTACTGACCATAAGAGTTTAAAGTATACTTTCACTCATAAGGAATTAAATCTTAAGTAGAGGAGATGGTTGGAGCTTAATATAGATTATGATATGAATTTTATTTATTAATATGGAAAAGTGAATTAGTTTTTGAGGTCCTAAACAGGAATTTTGTACGTGCGACAGCTAATAAGAACACATTTGAGCAAGCATAAATTTGAGAGATGGAAAGACTAGAATTAGAAGTGGTATATTTATTTGAAATGCCTAATAGAATTATTTTCTTAGATGATAATTTATCCCACTCTGCAAGATAAGATTAAGAATTTCTAGTAGGAATATGAAGAGTATGTGAAATTGTTAGATCAGATTAATAATAGAAAGAGCTCTAAATTGCAAGTGAATAATCATGGTGTAATATTCTATGGTAGCGGGCTATGGGTTCCAAATAGTGATAATTTGAGGAAAGAGAGTTTGCATTAAGTCTATTACACTAGACATTCTATTCTTCTTAGCAGTAAAAAAGATGTATTGTGATCTAAAGCAGATGTCTTGGTGGCATGGATTGAAACAAGAGGTGGAAAATTTTGTTTCTAAGTGTGATGCATGTAAGATGGTGAAAGCTAAACATCAAAGATCCCATGGATTATTATATTCGTTTCTTATTCTTGAGTAAAAGTTAGAGGAACTTACTATGTATTTTACTATAGGTTTTCCCAATTCTAGGCAATGCCATGATTCTCTATGGATGGTTGTGGACATACTAGCTAAGTCTAGTCATTTTCCCCTTTGAGACAAACAAATTTAGTTGATAAGTCAGCTTAGCTATATGCGAAGAAAACTATCATATTACATGGAACATCTAAGCTTATCATTTATTATCATGGTTGAAGATTGACTTCTAAATTATAGAAGGGTATTCAAGAAGGTCTGAGATTGAAGATGAATTTTAGTGTAGTCTTTCATCCTTGATAGATGGAAATTCTAAAAGTTATTTAGGTATTATAAGAATTATTATAGTTAGGTGTTATGAATTTTAGATGCAAATGGGACAAGAATGTACCCTTAATTAATTTTTTTTAAAACAACTTATTGGTAAGTATTTGTATGGCTTCATATAAAGCTCTCAATAAGAGAAGGTACATAACCCCATTTTACTGGGACAGTAGGGGAGAAAGGAAATTATTAGGGTATGAGCTAGCGGACAGTGGTACCAAGAAGATTATGGTAACATGAAAAAGATTAGAAGTGCCTCAAAACATTTAGAGGAAATATTTTAATCTATGGAACTAGTTTATAGAATTCCAGATTGGTGATTTTCTATGTTTGATGTTTAGTTAGATAAAGAAGGCAAGTAGATTTGGAAAAGATAGTGAATTGAATCCTAGATATACGTGACCATTTAAAGTAATTGAAAGAATTGTAAAGTCATCTTACAAATTCTCCCTTCTATATCATATGATAGATATTCACAATATTTTCCATGTTTTAATAATGTTAAGAAAATGGGTATCATATGTAGATAAAAGAGTTCATAAGGATGAAGTTAAAATTTAGCCCAATTTGACCTATAGAGACAAACATTAATGCATTATGACTTACAATGTGAGACAGTTAAGGAATAAATATATCCTTGTTATTACGGTCCAATGGAAGCATAGTTCAAAGCAAGAAGCAATCTTGGAGAAAGAAATGAAGATGAGACAACTATATCCAAATTTATTATGACTATAGTGTATATTGTAAATACCGAAGATGATATTTTTGGAAAGGTGGTGAGGATGCAACACCCACTACTCTAAACTCAAATAATTAATGTAATTTGAGAAAAAAAGATTATTTATACTTAATTTACATAATGATTATAAGTTGCACAGTGCATAATTAATCCTGATAAGCCAAAAAATTAATATGGAAAAGAGAAATTAATAGTTGTCAAGTTACACTTGGATCTTAAAGAGCTTTAAGAGGTGTCATCATTATATTGAGCTCTCTATTTGGGAAGAAGATTTGTGAGAGCACCACAGTGATGGTTCGCACTGTCGTGATGCTCAACTCATTAATTGGTGGAGTCTGTGAGGATTTTGAATATACTTTTGAACATAGTGGCATTGGGAAAATGGGCACTAAAATGTGAGACCTAAAATGATATTTTTTGACTACAATCTATAAACCCATTTTCTTAACCCTCTCACCCAACCTCTTACTAGAGATGAAAGAGAAGAAAAAGGAGAAGATGAGAAAAAGGAGAGAGATTGTAAGAGAGAAGATTAAGCAACCAAGATGTTTTAATTGTTCATTAGGCCAATGGGATTCATAGAGCATGACTTCTAAACTCTTATCTATGATTTCAATTCCAATAAGTCTATAAAAATATATGATTAAAATATTTTTTTTACTTTGCTTTCACCAAGTAAATTTTAGTATGTTGTTGCATGTTTCATTCTAAACATTTTGGCTATAAGAAATTAAAATTCTAACGGCTGGCTTTCTTTACACTGATTTCTATGCAAAATAGATAAATGATGCATAATTAGTTCTTGTGATAGTTCTATAAAAGGTTTAAAATACTATTTCAAATATTCTTGTAAATAATTTGCATCATATTAATTACATATTAAAGTGATAAATACTTATTATTGCATTTAAATTACATAATTCATATCATTGAATTTCAGGAGTTCTGAATATTAGAATGTGATAAGTGCACTATCTAAAATGATACAAGGGTCTGAAAAACTCTATTTTGGCCACAACTATCTTATGTAGATGTAGAATGGATTTTGGCCCCACTTGTTAAAAGCTCATGTGGGAAGTAACTAAGTTTTATTCTAGCCTCACTTTTAAATGCGAGTGTGGGAGGTTAAAGGGAGTTAAATTATAGGTTCAGTTATTCAATCCTTCCATTAGATCTTTGGGCATCACATACCCATTTTTAAGAAATAATGCCCTATTGTGTCAACACAGTGCTTTCTTAAACAGAGAGGACTTCAACCTCTTATAATGATCATTATTGTATCAACATCTGTATCCAATGATTCCATATCTATTTGACTTATTAGTCCATATTATGGAATAATTCATGGTTTTTGGTGCCATATTATATTAACATTTCTAAAGATCCACTTCTCTGCCCAATGATGATACCACGTGGAAGGCAAAACCATAAGGAATGGGACAAGATCATAAACTTTCTTCACAAGGGAATGGAATTGTGACAATAGGGGGGAGCATTCAAGGAAATTGAAGAAGAGTACTACGCCATTAAAATTTAAGCAGGGAAACCACTACTTTAAATGCACTACTTTTCCATTTCTCTATCTAAGAGAAACCTTTTTAGCCCTAGCTATATAAGAAAATTTCTCCTGTCATTAATTTCACTTATAACTTATCCTTGCATGAATAATAGTTTTCTTGTTGCATCACACAATTAACTCAATCTAGTCATTCAAAAAAAAAAATTATAATCTCAAGTTTCTCATTCAACTATGGGATGTTTCTCTATTTCTATCCCTCTTAAATTTTAGTATCTAGAGTCCTCGCATATCTTCATGGAGTAAACAATTTATATAGCAAATTTTGAACACTCCATAAACTATTGGCTTATGTACTTTCCACTGCCACATTGGCTCAACAAGACTTATCCATCAACATAATGGAAAGAACATACCCGAAGGCATTTAGTGACTATTCTTTAAGCAATTATAGCACCAAATTGTACATCCATCATCTAACATTGGAGGCAAGTAATGATGAGGTGAAGCAACTCGATAATAATTGCCACATGTTTAATAGAGCTTGAAAATTTTTGAGTGGCTTTTCTACACTAGAAAGCTATGATATGAGTTATTATGTGGAGTTGATGAAAGAGGATATTCTCTTTAGAAAATGATGTGAAAACTAAAACAATTGTGCCTCTATAATGGTGATAAATATAAGTATATGATTTCACAATCATTTGAATTTTAAAATGAAAATCTTTGGCTAAAAGAAATTAATGTGGTTAGTTGAGTCTAACTTATCATAATAGGAGTTCAACACAAAACCTTGAAATTTAAAAAAGCTTGATACTTTATAATATACATTAAGAATGATAGGTCTAATGTGTTTCTTCAATGCAGAAAAGGAGTTTAAGGTTCACTCGTTTGGGCTCATTAAATACAGCCTAAGTAACAACTATGGGATAGAATTGGGTACTAAAGTTTGAGAGAGAAGGTTAATTTATGCTTTCTATGGGATTTATCCAGAAGCATACCATAACATTCCAAAAGATTAGCCATCAATATATTATCACTTTGGCCTAAAGGCCTCAAGTTTTATTTCACTTTGGCTTGATGGCTCTTATACTAGCATACTTACCTTTGTATTTTCTAATGAAACTCCAATAGTTACATTAAAAATCACATCAATGTTTAAGAGTTCTATTTCATTCACCTTAATGCTTTTCAATAACTTAAGTAGTTGACATTGTTTAAAGTATCCTTAGCTAAAAGTAATATACTGGGCATATAAGATTCCTGAGATATATTGTACAAGTTCGAGAGGCATCTCCCACTATGTAGCGATTTTTCACATCTAGGGTAAAAGAGGTGACTCTTATAGCATTGCACTTCTTCTTATATGGCACTTAATTCTAATCTATTCAATGATCTATTGCTTTGATACCAATTATAACAACACACACTATCACTCATCAAAATCTTAGCCACTTCGGCCTAATGGCCTATCAATTTGGTACCTTTTAGTGTAACATCCTAAGAGATCACTCATCCCAGAAGTGTTCCTATATGTGCGTGCTTAACTTTGAAGTTTCAAATGAAACTTCAACAATTATACCAAAATGTTCATCAATGATATGAGTTTGATCAGCTTCATTATACTTGAGGGGACCCCAAGAAAGTGCTCAATGACTCACTAAATTGGCCTTGTTAAACAACCCTACAGAGACTAAAATTTGTCTATGGATACAATGTTGTTGGACCACACATTTTGTAAGATATTTTCTCTCTTATTAAAGTACTCATAGTTTGTTTTCTAGCCTCAAGAATTTCCATACTCACCTAAACTTCAAAAATATTAGATTCAGTGTTGTCTATGGAGGATATGAAGACCATGTTTAAGATATATATTGATTCCAAAGAGAAGAGAATAGAATGAAAGCAGTTATGTTTATAAAATCCTCTTAATGTTGGTTAAAATTAAATTATAGAAGTAAAAGGTTGCCACTATAAAATGAGAATAGGTGAGTTCAACTAAAGTTATAGATTATTCTTTAGAGAGTAAATCTCAGAGTTTTTTGTGGGGCAAAGTATAAGATCACGTCCAAATTTCATGCCTTCTTCATGACTCTGGCACCTTATATGAATCTTGCAATGAGCATGAAAAAATTTCAGTTTTCGTAGTAAAATACAATCGAGTCGTCTGGGCAAGTAGTTGAAGTACTTCATAATTAACGGTCAAGTCAGGCTGAAGAAGACATAAGAAGTATGTGATTTACATGACGTCTAGCATGTCTCTACATGCTTAGGTAAAATAGGGGAAGGGAAAACATGAACTTTTTTTTTTTTTTACAATGGCTTCAGGGCATTTCCAACGAAACTCCAAACATTTGAATGGTGTCGCTCGCGAGCTCCAACCAAACCGTAAAACTTCTGCTATTTGGTTGTGGGTGAACAGTGGGATGCTAATAATGGCGTTGCACTGTTCATCTTCGCCATGTTTTAGTCTCGACCAAACTTGCCGAAGAAACATGTGAAAGAAGAGAACGATAGTTACCTTCGCAAAAGGGGGCAAAATGGAGTTCGATTGGAGAAGAATCACGACATTTTTCAGTTTCACGGCATTTTGGTGTGAAAAATGAGATTTTTTGTTGGAGATGTCCTCAATACTATGTTTTTCTCAAAAAGCATGGGAAATCACTAAAGTGGATGTGATGGCTGCTATTAGAGATTTTTTAGTGGTACTCCTTATCCCAAGTTTTTCTCTTCCTCTACCATTATTTTGATTCCTAAGAAAGAGGTTATTAACTTTTGGATTACTTCAAATCTATAAGTCCATGTTCTTTCTTAAATAAGTTAAACTTTAAGATTATTATAGAAAGATTGGCTTTGATGCTTCCTGTGGGCTCCGAAAATTCGGCCCTAGCCTCCGTCCTCTTTTCTTTTTATTCGGCAATGGAGTTTTAAATGAATAAGTTCCGAGGTAAATTTTGGAAGGCAGATGAGTTTGTAGATAAAACACTACCCAGAGATTTCGCCCTCATTTTACGAGGACTTTATGATCCGAGTTCTAGTTTCCTATAGGCGCAAGCCCCTATAGTTAATTACCCCTCCCAATAATGAGAGAGAACTTTCGATTAAGGCTAGTCATCAATCAGATACGTAGAAGTACGTGTTATATGGCATATAGTAGCATCAATGATTGGATTTTGAAAATTGGAAAATTTGATATTTAAAATAGGAAATTTCACCACCTAGCAGTTAAAGCGGATGGTGGGGGAATGGATGATGGGCCCGATCAAGATTCCATGGTTCCGTCGTCCCGGGCCATCGTGGTCCCTGGTCTACTTAGTCAGAGGAGGTAGTCGACCCAACCTGACAGAAGGATCCTTGTCAGCAGCCATGGGTTGCTTCGTCCAAGGGGGCCTTGTAGACCTAGGTTGGATGTTTGTCTAAGAGGACAAATTTAAATCCACCTTAGCTAACAGAGGGCTTTGTGCCCTATCAATCATATCCTATTGATTCATATCTCAATGATTTGATGCCAATAAGGAATGTAACGACGCTGGCCATAATCGGTATTTCGTGGTGCCATTTGGCGACAAAACCACTCGGTTCAGAGGCCCCCGGGTCGTCATAACCGTTTATCCTGCGGTGCCATTTGGTGGCGAACCGCCGGTCAGAGGACACGTACCACGTCTTTACTAGCAGGAGACTGTCTTGAGAATGGATCCTAGTGATATTCTCGACCAGGCATTTAGCTCTTTTGTGAGCTGAAGTATTTTTTAATTTGTCCACCCCGGCAAACTGTTGCGGAGGGCGGATGGATTTTGCTTTAAATGTTTGATAGTTAGATTTCAAATTTTAAATATTTGGATTTGGGAATTTGGGAAATTTCTATGGAATTTTGGATTTTTTTTTAGTATTTGGGTGGTGTTATGGAATATTTGAAATGGTCTTTTGGGAGGCATTTGAAAATGTTTGTGAACCCCTCCAGTTGAAATAAACATTTAACACAGCCATCATCAGGGTGTTTGGGGACATTTCTCTTTATGGATTGAACCTTGTCAACTCTATCGGGCTATCGACAGAGGATCGGGTTTCTTAGGCTTTATGCCCTTGATAGTGAATTCTCATTGTTATAGGCATTGAAGGCCTAATATGAATGTATTAAGACAAATATAACAGTCGTCACAACCGTATATTTGTTTGTTGGTTCAAAACCTGTCAACTTCTATCGATCCATATAAAATGATCAGGTTCGAACTTGAATTCACTTGTCAACCCGCGCAACATCCCTAGACGTCACGTGTGTACCAATAACACGCTCGCCGGGGCCCATGCGGGTTGAGATTGTATTTTCCCCTTTAGTGTACCTATGTGTATACAATTTATAGTGCACGTGCAGAGGTATTTATTTCAGACTTTGTTGACGCCTTCTGTCTGCTTGTACGAATGTTGCAGATCTGGTGGTGTTATTGTCCTGATGTTATGAGGCATTTCCCTACCTTAATGTTGACTCCCCCCTTTCTCATTCACCGGGGACGGTCCTTCAGTTTGTTGTCTCCATTGCATATCAAATCTTTCTGGATGTAAGGAATCAATGCCTTCTGACTGAGATCAAGTGACTGCTGATTATAAGATGGTTTAGCATCCACTACATATCATTCATCATCACCTTCGATCGGATCTCCATATGAAAGGAATTTCTCCTACGTCTATTTATAGATGTCTTTACTTGTATGTAACAGGTTTCTTTCATTACAATTCTTCTTGTGTTTGCTAGAAAATAGCGTGGTGCTTCAATTTATTTTAACTCTTTGGCACTCTTCTTATGAACATTACATTGGGTACACCATGGGTTTTCTACAGTAATTTATAGGTGTATACATCTGTCACTAACCTCTCCATGTACGTTGATTGGTGTTGACTATATGAAGATATTATACCCACTGCATATATGTTGCTATAATTTATAAAAACTCTTTTCATTGTATATTGCATCATATGTATCTTCCCTTAATTTACATGGCTTTCATCACCACCTTGTGAACGATCTGTCGAATATATGAGTGTTTGGCTATATTTGTATAGAACCTATCACTTATACATCATTTAAATCGATGTTACTTATGAGTGGATTGCCAGATCTATTTGTATTGACTCCAAGCATGCCATTATTGTTCATGGATGATCACAAGTATCTCATAGTTGTTTGTAAGGGATGTTCATTCTTCCTTCACTAGCTAGTTCATGTTGACTGCTAGGATATTGCGATGATCATCTCCTTTGTGCTTGTAGGGAATGAGAATGTACGCTTGACACGATATTAGCACAGGTGATATGAACAATCATTTTAGGCTTCTATGTTCACCATACTCATTATAGAGATATTGCTAGATCTCTAAAATTTGGTTCATGAGCTTTTCATTCCACTATCCATGGATGAATCATTTCATATATTTGAGAATCATGCATCATTTAATGCATTTGAGAATCATGACCCCATTTTACCTTTGTATATTGCGAATGAGGTTCAACATTTCATAGTTTAGCTCTTGGCTCTTGCCACTTATGATTATTAGTTCTCAATCAAATAATTTGGAATTTAGCACTTGCATTTTTATGATTGAGTTCAAGTATAGTTCTCATGTTGTCATTTGTTTCATTCTCATTCAAATTCATTTAGATTTCAATTTGAACTTCTTTTGGGTTCAAGCTCCTTGTAGTTACAACTTCTAGTTCAATTCATAAAAGTCAATGTTCAAGCTTGCAAGTCTTCATCTGATTCAAGTCAAGTTCATGTTCTCGTTGATGTTGTATAGTTCAAGTTCAGTGTCCACTGTAGTCCAACTCAAATCTTTGTTTGAGTTTAAAAGTCCAAGTCATGTCTTTGTTCATTTCAAATTCTAGTTTTGATTTGAGTTCCTTATAGTCCAAGGCTGATTCAAGGTATGAGTTCAAGTTCAATTAAAGCTCAAATCAAGTTTGAGTGTGGTCCTTTGGTGAGTTCAAATGTTCAATTAGCAAGCTCAAGTCCTTGCTCGAATTGTTCAGGTCAAGCCATACTGAAGTTCTACTCATTTGAGTTCAAATAGTCCCCTGCAGTTCACTTTAAGTTCGAGCCATTCTTGGTTTCATTTGCATTCAAATTGGAGTTTTATTGATTGTTTATGTTTGAATTAAGTCTATTTGATGCTCCAAACAAAGTCCAAGTAAAGCTCCAAATTGTCCCAAGTACGAATTGCATTTACCCGAAAATTTTGGCAGCTTTCCGGCGTCTCCCCGTTTAGGGGAAAACTACGGAAAACTGGGCCTCCCGCCACGCTAGAGAAAAGCGTGCACGATAGGTGCCCTCGGACGAGGACACCGCGGTCGTAATAATTGTGTTCCCCCACCATGCCAGAGAAAGGCGTGCATGGGTTGCGGGCACCAGTTTAAAATAAGCAATTTAAATTTGACCACACTTCGCCGTAGGCGTCGCACCGGGTTCCCTTCTCACCACGCTAGAGAAAAGCATGCATGAGTTGGTTTTCCGGTCCGACACTAACGCCAAAATGGAGTTTTGTGATTACCCGCCCCGTCGCAAGCATGACAACGAATTCCCTCCTACCACGCTAGAGAAAAGCGTGCATAGGTGGTAGTTCGCCGCGTTGCAAGCGCCGGGAGGGGTTTTCTAAGTTTAGAGCTTTATACCTACGCGGGGTTGATGACGACGGGGTGGCGCAAAATGAAACAACAATTTTTTTATATTTTCTTTTCTTTCTTTTTTTTTTTTTTTTGAAGAGATCTCTCTTTTTTGAAACAAATCTCTTTTTTTGGAAACAAATCTCTCTTTTTTTTTAAAACAAATCTCTTTTTTTTTTGGCATCTTCTCTTTTTTTTGAATCTCTTTGCCACCCTCAACCCCAAAAATTTGGATTTGATTTGACATTTTTAATAAATGTGTTGGGTTAGTCTTCACCTGCGAATTCGTCCTTGACCTTAAAATGACCCATTTCATATTTTTTTTCTTAAATTGTTTTGCTTATTGATATCATCTTCTTATTTTTTATCAATTAACCTAATATTTATAGTTGATAAATTATAATTTTTTTAATCA
>CM039736.1:68485467-68614670 GCA_022539455.1 Dendrobium nobile | reverse complement strand
TATACATACACAAAAAATAAATATAATATGGTAATATATATATATATATATATATATATATATATAATATATATATAATATATATATATTAATATATATATACATATCTACAGTAATAAGACATTAATCAAACAAACTATTAACAACAGTAAGCATAAATAGGTAGACACAACAAAAGCTTCCTGTTTGATTCTCTCTTTTTTTTTTTTTTTTGAATGGAGATGGATTTATTCCATTTGTCTGAGTGAATAAATCAGCCACTAGCAATAGATGGAGTCACATGAAACTTTTTTTTTGGATAATCTCATGGGGCTTTATCATTTCCCTAGCTAATAAATCTGGGATGGAGAGGTGGTGCCCAGATCATGATCAGCAGAGAGATGTAGGGAAATGATTGGTCAAAGCTTTTCTCATAAAAAATGAAAAAGTTGCTACATATTATGAATCTAACCCCACTTCTCTTATTAAATAAAACTTTCTGAGATTAAAGAAACGATTCCTGTCAGAGAGGAAAAAAATCAAACGGCTACCAACCAACACTCAGAAGTTAAGATATACAGTGGGGGTCTTCAGGATAGTAAGAAGAAAACAAATTTTGAAATGGCTTGTTTACAAAAGGAAGACATGCAATAGACGAATAGTGTAGTGGATTTATCGTGCAGACGAACCAGTAGTGAAGCGATTTTTTTGCTTCAGTAGAAAAGTGGGACGGACAGGGTTGAAGCAAGATCGGGATGTGCAAGTAGTTTGTGGCTTTATTGAGCTCTGCTCATAAAAAATAAATTATCAGTCAGGTTGAAGTCATACGGGTTGCTAGCGGATTGAATTTGATCCATCTTTTTGACCTTTTTATTAAATGAGTCGAGTTTTGGTTGTTTAGATTCGGATCGGGTGAATTTCGTGTTGGCCCAAATCCAACCCGTTAACTTGTTTTAACAACCTTAATAATTGCAATTCATCTGGTGGTCAAGTCTCTATATAGGGGAATACAAAATGGTCAAATTCATCACGTTCCATTTGATTAAAAAATGTGTTTTACAAAAATAAAGCATATGATTGCGCAAATAACTGTATCTTATCTACCCCTCCCGTCTCAAGTATTCATCCCAACTTTGATGATCTTTAATGAAAGTTTTCTTATCCCATCTATCAAATATATATATATATATTATGTTTAAATACGACATAGGATCGTTAATGAGCTCGGAGCTGAAACGTCACAGTGCAATTTCTTTCTTTCTAATAACCCAATTTCTTAAAGAACCCAACCAATAATAACAAAGACTGACAATCCCAAATTCAAAGATGACGACGAAAACAAACTTCCATAAAGTTCTGCACAGAACTTATTCGAACTTTTATTGAAACTTCTAAATTAACTATCTGATTCAGGCCAAGTGGTATTTCCCTTCGACAAACTTTGGTAACGTGGTGTTAACCACCGTCACTCCGCCGTCGATGACGAGGTTATGTCCGCTTATAAAAGCTGAGTCGTCGGAGGCCAAGAACAGCACCGCCGTAGCCACGTCATCTGCCCTTAGCACCGTCCCTTTCAGAATCGCCCCCGCGCTCGAGGTCTCCTCCAACTTCGCCGCGTCCATCCCATACGCACCGCAGGCCAGAGGCGTCGCCAGCAAATACGGAGACACACAATTCACCCTCACCCCTTTCCCACCCAGATCCGCAGCCGCCGCCTTCGCGAGCCCCAAAACCGCGTGCTTTGCAGTCATGTAGGCCACCGGCGTGAACCCGCCTTGTATTCCGGCGACGCTTGCCGTGCAGATGATGGACCCCCGAGTCCCTGCCGCCGCCATCGCCTGCCCAGCGTGTTTGATCGCCAGCGCGGTGCCGCGGACGTGGACTGAGAGAGTGTGATCTAGGTCGGCGGGGTCGAGGTCGAGGACTCCGGTAGGGGGGCCGGCCACACCGGCGTTGCTGAACAAGATGTCAAGGCGGCCGTAGGTGGTAATGGCATGGTCAACGGCGTCGGCAAGGTGAAGTTCGTTTCGGACGTCGCAGTGGATGAAGGAGCAGCGGCCGGGAGCTGCGATTGAGGCGGCGACGAGGTGGCCAAGGGAAGCGTTTATGTCGGCGATGACAACTGAGGCACCGTGAGCGGCAAAGAGGCGGGTGGTGGCTTCGCCTATGCCGCTGGCTCCGCCCGTTATGATGGCTACTTTCCCCTCGAGCTTCAGCTTGTTAGACGCCATGCTCTCTCTCTCTCTCTCTCTCTCTCTCTCTCTCTCTCTCGTGCTGCTCTGTGATCAATGGCGAGAGCTTTGTCATTATATAGAGTTGCGGGTCTAAATGTTCCACTAGATTTTTAGGCCAATTAAGACTATTCATATATAAATTTTATATTATTATTATTATTATTTTAACTATTCACATATGCATTGTATATCAATCTGACTTGTGTTCCACTCAAAAAACATGCGGTAACACTTCAAATATTCACCTGACTGAACAATATTTTTTAATATAAAAAAATATTTTTATTTATTTTTAATCTTAATTTATATTTATCAAAATTTTAAATTAAACTTATTTAATTTTTTCAACATAAATAAATCTTACTAAAATAAATATTTATTAAATCAAATAAAATTTATATTAGAACGCATAAATTACATATGGTATTTATAAATAAAAAATATTTTAAATAATTGAAATGAATAATCTAAATGTAAATAAATTATTTATATAAAAATAATGTATTTATGAATTATTAATTTTTAATTAATAATAATAAAAAACCTACACTTAACAACATATAATTTTTAACCTAATTTTTTGAATTAAAAAAAAATTAGACGTTGGTGAGACGTCGCACTATTCATTTCTCAAATTTGACATGTGTAACGTTCGGGACGTACGGATGGAATAAATGAAGGACGACATACTAATTTTGGCAGTTCAATTGGAGATGTCTTAGCATCGGCTACCTAGTTTGATAAATTGTTACTATAATTACTTTCTTAAGGAAATGCAATTGGACAAAATTTTAAGGAAGACATTTAACATCAGAACCAGCCCACGTGACACAAGGACGAACTATGATTTAGTTGTTTCATCTCAATCATATAAGACGACTATTGATATATCATCAAAAAATCAGGTTGGTCGGTCACGAATCTCCGGAGAAAATTAAGTTGAAAATTTCAAATTTTAAATAGAAGATCATTTGGAGTTTTGGACTTTGATTTCAGCAAACTTACAGTCGAACTGAACGTCTCGGAAATATCAACCCAACAACACCAAATTCGACTCAATCCGAGCTCAAATGAGTTCAAATCAAAGACCGAAGCACATTTGGAATGTTCAAACTATAATTTGGATTATCAAACGGTCTCCAAATGTGACATGCTTATAGTCGAATTGAGCGGATTGACGAGACAAATCCAACAAGCACAATATCACAAAATTCTGATATCATTAAGACATTAAAATATAATAAACGGTCCATGATCAAGGGAATCAACATCGTTCGTCCATTCAAGCCACTCCCAACTTACCCTTGATCTTCTTCATATTTACTGGGCATACTATTAGATTAGCTTAAAACAATGTATTAATTGCTTTATTAGGTTCTATCCATTCACTAGCTTACACGTGTACTCTCAGCTCTGAGAATCTATTTATAGGCACTCCCGTACACTTGTAATCTATCAAGAAATAAATCTTCTGTCTTCTTCTTCACCTGCTCCGTTTTCTCTCTTCGCTTAAGCTTCTTTATGGTATCAGAAACGGTCCTTTCTTGAGACCTTCCTTCCATGGCTTCCTCCGCCTCTGCCGCCGCCTCCTCTCGCACAACCGCGACCATAGGCGACACCTCCGATAAGCCTCTTCTTTAACCTTCACTAAAATTTATCATCTCCAACCTCAAATCTCTGGTTCCCCACCACCTCTCAATGGATAACTATCCTATCTAGAGAAACCAGATCTTCAAACTCTTTAAGGCCAACGGCTTCGAATCGTTTCTTGAAACTCATCCTCCCGCTTCCGACGATCAAGCCCAGTCGGATCAAGATTCCGAACTCTCCAAATGGCTTCTCACCGACCGAAATCTCGCCGCGGCAATCTCCTCTACCATTTCTGCTTCGGTTATCCCATATGTGATGCATCTTGACTCCACCTACGACATCTGGAATGCGCTTCAAACACGTTTTCAATCGGCTAATCGCTTTAAGGTGATGCAGCTCAAAAATGAGCTCCAAAACATCTCAATGCGCAACATGTCAATGCAAGATTACCTTATGGAAATCAAGAAAACCGTGTACATGATTATCTCCGCCGGCTGTCAACTGGACAATGAGGACATTATTCTTCACATACTCAATGGCCTCCCTCCTCCCTATCAACCGTTCAAGACTGCCATACGAACTCTGCAATCCCCACTGTCCTTAGACAGTCTCTACGCTATGCTTACTAGCGAAGAGATACACCTTCGTCAAGACTCCCAGCGCTTCTCTACGGTGGCTGATACCCACGCTGCCCTATACACCAATCGTGGACGTGGACGACAGGGTCGCGGTCGCTCTCAGCAAACGTCTACGCCGTCCGTCAAACTGGGATCAAAATCACCTCTCATTTGCCAAATTTGTGCCAAACGGGGTTATTCCGCCGATGTTTGTTGGCACCGACATAATCCAAATTATGTTACTCCTTCATCCCAGCCACCGCAGAACGGACAAGCACTCATCGCTACTGCCGACTCGTCTTCCTCTGAATGGTACCTCGACTCTGGTGCCTCCACTCACATGACGAACAGCAATGACAATCTCGTTCAAACATCTACCTATCATGGCTCAGACAGCGTCTTGGTTGGGGATGGAAGATCTGTTCCAATCGTGCACTCCGGCATGGGAATCCTTCCTACCCCCGAACGTAAGCTGTTTTTGTCTGACTTGCTTCATATTCCAGCAATTTCTCATAATCTTCTTTCAATTTCTAAACTCGTCTGCGAAAATAATATTTCCATTACATTCGAACCTCACGGTTTCTTGATGAAAGATTTGCAGACTATCAGGATTATACTTCACGGTCCCTGCAAGGCCGGTCTATATCCCATTTCGGTCAAGAACCAGGCGGACAATCAACGTGCACTTGCTACTCATCAGCACAGCCATCCAAATTGGCACGAACGCTTGGGTCATCCACACCAACGCATACTTGATCGTATTTCTCAAGAACATCCGATCTTACACATAAAGAACACAAATAATAACTGTTATTTTATGTAAACTTTGTAAAAGTCATAAGTTGAGTTTTCCTCAATCTGTAACAAGAAAACAAAATCCTCTGGCTATGTTACATTCGGACATTTGGGGACCTTCCCCGGTCTCCTCAATGCAAGGATATCGCTATTATTTGCTTATTGTCGATGACTATTCTAGATGCATATGGGTGTTTCCTTTTTATGCCAAATCTGAGGTTCCGCTAATTTTTACTAACTTCATTAAATTTATTGAAAAACAAACCTCTCATCAAGTTCAGGTTGTTCGCACCGATGGAGGATCCGAATTCGTCAATTATTAGTTCCAGAACTTCCTTCAATCCAAAGGAATACATCACCAATTATCTTGTCCGTATACGCCTGAACAGAACGGCGTCGCCGAACGCAAACACCGGCACCTCGTTGACATTGCCAGAACGTTACTCCATACCGCTTCTATGCCTCATCAGTACTGGCCAGACTCCATTTTGACTGCCGCTCATCTTATTAATCAAATGCCAACACCTACGACCAACTATAAAACTCCACTACTGCTCATGTTTAACAGCGAACCCGATTACACAAATCTTCGCACATTCGGATGCGAATGTTTCCCTCACTTACCAAAGCACTCTCGGAACAAGTTGGAGCCAAACTCGGTTTCATGTATCTTTCTCGGCTACGCTCAGAACTTCAAAGGCTACAAGTGCTTGAACAAAGAAACTAATCGGATCATAGTTTCTCGTCATGTTCAATTCCTCGAAAACTCTTTTCCCTTCTCTAACTCTCGCTCTATTAACTCACCGCCTCCTAATGTCATGCCTCCCTCATTTCTAATTCCTCCCTCTGTTTTGCAGCAGGTCCCTACAAATAAATCAACTACGGCGCCCAACTGCTCAAATCCCATCATGGGCAACCGAACAACACCAGCTAGATCCACTACCTGCTCTCAGGATGCTCACATTCCCTCGGATACCCGCCAAACAACTCCAAGCAACTCGGCGGCAAGGCATCCCATGATAACCAGGGCAAAAACTGGCAAACTCAAGCCAGTCACTCGCCTAAATCTCCTTCACAACCACATTCCCCAGCTGGATCCTACCAGTTATGCAGAAGCAAACAAATACACTGAGTGGCGCAACGCTATGGCCGCTGAGTTTCTTGCTCTCCAAAAGCAAGATACATGGCAACTAGTTCCTGCACCTCCGAATAAACAAATCCTGGGATGTAAATGGACATACCGCCGCAAACTTCACTCTAACGGAACCGTCGCTCGGTATAAGGCGCGGCTGGTTGCACAGGGAAACCAACAAGAATTCGGACTGGATTATATTGAGACCTTCAGTCCGGTAGCCAAACTACCTACAATTCGTGTTCTCTTCACCATCGCCCTTCATCATGACTGGAAAGTACACCAATTAGACGTTGAGAATGCCTTTCTTCACGGTGACATACAAGAAACTGTGTATATGCGGCAGCCCAAAGGCTTCGAGGATACATCACACCCGGACCATGTCTGTCTTCTACGGAAAGCTCTTTATGGCCTCAAGCAGGCTCCAAGGCAATGGTATACCACGTTCTGCAACCAACTGCTTCAATTCGGTTTTCAACAGAGCAAAGCAGACCCTCCCTCCTTATCTTCAATCAAGGTCGGACAGAAATGTTCTTACTAATATACGTGGACGACATTCTTCTCACCGGCTCCGATGAAGCTGCCATTTCTAAATTCCTTCATCAACTCAATCAAATCTTCGCACTTAAACATCTCGGGACGGCAAATCATTTTCTCGGCATACGCATACAACACACACAAGATAAGTATTTCCTTTCGCAACCTTCATATGCTTCTTCCATTATTCAACAAGCACATCTAACCAATTGTAACCCGGCAGCAAATCCGTCTTGTACCAAGCTTCCGGCCAACACCGAGAAGGACTATGCGAACCTGGCGAATTCCCGCACATATCGTCAGATCATCGGTGCTCTACAATACCTCACTATCACTCAACCAAACATCGCATATGCTGTCAACACCCTCTCGCAGCATATGCATGATCCTCAATCGGAGCACGTCTTTCTCCTCAAACGACTGATTCGGTACATTCAAGCCACACAAAGCTTCGGTATTCCAATTCAGAAATCGGACCTTCAACTATCCACCTTCTCCGACGCTGACTGGGCGAGTGATCCGGTAACTCGAAAATCCACCTCGGGTTACTGTACATTTCTGGGATCCACACTGGTATCATGGACTGTAAAAAAACAAACTACCGTATCTCGATCATCAACGGAATCAGAATATAGAGCTCTTGCCTCCGCCATTGCAGATACTATATGGCTCAAGCGGCTGCTCTCCGAATTTTGCATATCTCATGACGATCCGGTAGCTCTACATTGCGACAATACTTCAGCCATCGCTCTTGCCACAAATCCCGTTTATCACGCTCGAACCAAGCATATAGAGATCGACCACAGATTTGTCCGGGAACACATCCTAAACCATCATCTGCGGCTTGTTCCGATCAAAACCAAAGACCAGGTTGCCGATATCTTCACCAAGCCGTTGTCCACTCCAAGATTCAAAAAGCTCCGTGACAAACTCACCGTCATTCCAGACCCGTTCGTTTGAGGGGGGATATTAGATTAGCTTAAAACAATGTATTAATTGCTTTATTAGGTTCTATCCATTCACTAGCTTACACGTGTACTCTCAGCTCTGAGAATCTATTTATAGGCACTCCCGTACACTTGTAAACTATCAAGAAATAAAACTTCTGTCTTCTTCTTCACCTGCTCCGTTTTCTCTCTTCGCTTAAGCTTCTTTACATACCACTATCAGAAAACTATAAATAGACCTCTCATTCTTCATTGGGGGAGGGGAAAAAGGGGGCCAAGGAAGAAGAGAAAGAATTGAAGGAAAAAAAACTCATTTTCTACTCAAAGTTTGAACATTTAGGTGAATTAAAACATGACTTCAAACACATCTCATTATCATACACACAATTGAATTCAAATCACTTAACTGATAACCTAAGCTCCCAACTAACATTCAAGATGACTTACATTCCACTCAAAAAACATGTTTGAACACTCCAAATATTCAACGGACTGAATTCTATTTTTTAATATTAAAAAAGATTAATATTTATTTTTAATCATAATTTTATGTTTATCATAATTTTAAATTAAGCTTATTTAAAATTTGTTAACAAAAATAAATTTTACTAAAATAAATATTACTAAATAAAATAAAAATTATATTAAACACATAAATAACTTAAGGTAGTTAAAAATAAAAAATATTTTAAATAATTAAAATTGTTGCGGGCTAGAATATACGCGGCGGTAGAGTTTGTAAATTCGCGTCTGAGCGTTGTACGAATATTCAGCACACAAACAGAAAAGAGAATGAACACCATGATTTTTATGTAGAAAACCAGGAAGAGGGAAAAAACCACGGGGCCATGCCCAGTTGAAATAATTCCACTAGTGTTCGTTTGAAGTACAAAGACTGATTCGTCTCACAAGTCAAGACGATCGGTTTACCATCAGCTTCTCACAAAATTACAAAATTCTTCAAAATCCCGACGTTTCCCGAAAATTCAACAGAGTTCCGCCATATTCAGGCGACGGGAAGAGCTCCGGCGGTGGTCGAGGAGGAGATGATTCTCCCTTTCCCCTCTCTCTTCTTCTTCTCTCTCTTCACTTGAGTTCTCTTGTGAAGAATGAGGGCTCTATTTATAATTTTTATGGAGTGTCATAGCTTGTAAATAGGTGTGAGATCATGGGCAAATAGCAGTGGTCGAATGGACAGTTGATGTTGAACCCTTCGATTGTACACCATTCGTTGGACATTTGAATGCCTTAGTGATGTCGGAATTTGGTAATCTTGGTCAGGTTGGATTCGTCTCGTCGAGCCGTTCGATTCGAGTATAAGCTCGTTAAAATCGGAGACCGTTTGGTAACTCAAATTGTGGTTTGAACCTTCCAACAACGCTTCGGGTCCTTGATTAAGACCCATTTGGGCTCGGATTTGGTTGAATTTGGTGTCGTTGAGTTCATATTTCCGAGACACTCAGTTTGACTATAAGCTTGCTAAAATCAGAGTTCAGATGCTCCTGAATCTAATCTTTGGAGTTTCCAACTAGCTTTTTGCCTCGAGATTCATGATGACGTATCAGTTGCCCCCCTATTTTCGGACGTCGAAGCTCCAGGAGACCAAAAATATATGTTTCGACAATTTGCATTGGCCGAAATGCCAAAAATTGCATTCTGAAAGTTGAACAATTGCACAAAATTGCTCATAGAGGCCTCGTTGAGCTCCAAAAGTGTCAAAATTGAGTCTGGAACGTCGAAAAATGTGTCCGGTGACTCCAAAAACGTTGAATTTGGATCGTCCGGGTTGAAAATCGGGCGACCGAACCGGTCGGCCGGCTGCCGCCGTCTGCGGCGGCACGCGCACCGCGCTCGAACCAGCGCGACCGCGCAATTTCGCTGCAGTTAGCCGCGGTTTGATATTTTGAAATTTTTTTTAAGTGGGGCCCGCATGACTTTTTGGAATTCCAAAAAATTTTGAAAAATTTACAAAAAATTTAGGAAATTTTGAAATTTCAGAAACTCTAGAACTTCCATCTTCTCCCAAAAAAGTATAAATAGGCTCCTAAGGCCTTTAGAAAAAATTCCCCTTCTCTTCTTCTCCCTCTAGCTCTCTCATAGTTGAGGCTTTTCGTTGTTTTTCAGTGAGAAATTTTCCCTGCTCGACTTAGCGCCCCTCCTCTTGTGCAGAAGTTAGGGGATTTTTTCTTCTCTTTTTCCCCCTTTGCTTTCTGACAGTTGAGGCTTTCCGTTGCTTTTGAGTGGGAAATTTCCCCTGCTCGACTTAGCGCCCCTCCTCTTGTGCAGAGGTTAGGGGATTTCTTCTTCTCTTTTCCCCCTCTGCTTTCTGACAGTTGAGTCTTTCCACTATTTTTGAGTGGGAAATTTTCTCTGCTCGACTTAGCGCCCCTCCTCTTGTGCAGAAGTTAGGGGATTTCTTCTTCTCTTTTTCCCCTATGCTTTCTGACAGTTGAGGCTTTCCGCTATTTTTAAGTGAGAAATTTTCTCTGCTCGACTTAGCGCCCCTCCTCTTGTGCCGAAGTTAGGGGGTTGCTTCTTCTCTTTTCCCCCTCTGCTTTCTGACAGTTGAGATTTTCCGCTATTTTCAAGTGGAAAATTTCCCCTGCTCGACTTAGCGTCCCTCCTCTTGTGCAGTAGTTATATAGGGGATTTCTTCCCTCCCTCTAGCTTTCTGACAGTGGAGGCTTTCCGCTATTTTCGAGTGAGAAATTTCCCCTGCTCGACTTAGCGCCCCTCCTCTTGTGCAAAAGTTAGCGGATTTCTTCTTCTCTTTTCCCCCTCTGCTTTCTGACAGTTGAGGCTTTCCACTATTTTTTAGTGGGAAAATTTCCCTGCCCGACTTAGCGCCCCTCCTCTTTTGCAGAAGTTAAGGGATTTCTTCTTCTCTTTTTCCCCTCTGCTTTCTGACAATTGAAGCTTTCTACTATTTTTAAGTGGGAAATTTTCCCTGCTCGACTTAGCACCCTCCTCATGTGCAGAAGTTAGGGGATTTCTTCTTCTCTTCTTCTTGCATTGGAGGCATTCCACTGTCGTAGATAGGCGGCATTCCCCTATCAAGCTTCAGTGCCCCTCTCTTGTGTAGAAGTCGTGATGAGAAGCTATCTTCTTAATAAACAACCCTTGACGGAAGAAGATCAATTGCTGCTTGTATGCGAGGGTGATTTGAGAAGATCTGGAGATAGTGTCCTGGAGGAAAACCAGAAGTGATGAGTAGACGGGGCGAATTTCAACGCCATTTGAGCGAAAATTTGTCGATAATGGACGATCGAGTTGAAGCTCATTAGAAGTCAACGACCGAGTGTAGA
Organism: Dendrobium nobile; assembly: GCA_022539455.1. NCBI lineage: Eukaryota > Viridiplantae > Streptophyta > Magnoliopsida > Asparagales > Orchidaceae > Dendrobium > Dendrobium nobile. The sequence goes on along the minus strand of CM039736.1, from coordinate 68,603,534 downwards.
GCCAAAGGAGAGAGTTCGAGGGTGTGTTGCAAATAGCAGTCGAGCGAGAAGCTGATGATGGCTTATTAGAAGTAAAGGACTGACGACGAACATCAGGCAAATAGCCGATGATGACGGTGGTCTAGTTGCATTTTGCAATGATAATAAACATCCATACGGAAAGTTTGCAAACATCATATATCTCTGATTCAAAGGGCCGGAGCAGTGTGTTATGTCGACATTCTGGCGACAAATTTATAGTGTTAATTGAGTTTAGGCCTGATGAAGACTAAATTGTAATGTTTCTTTGAAGAAGAAGTTGTAGGAGATGGTTGTGTGCAATAGAGGAGAAGTCTTTCGAATCCACTAAGGATATGATAGTAACTTGTATGATTGATGCCGTTGTACTTTTTTATTTTTAGATTCTTGCAAAAATGAACTTACTGTACAATTTTTGTAATATAACTCTGATAATATTTTGTGGAATCTTTATAGAAAGAATTTTGTTAGCTCAAAATATTGCTCGATGATGCTGACCTCTGTGGAAGAAGTTGAGAAAATACACCAATGATGTAAAACCTATCCGAGATTGTATGTCAGAGTCTTTGCTCGACGACGTTAACCTGTGTGGAAGAGGTCAAGTGAATCCACCAAGGATGTAAGACTTATCCGAGGTTGTATGTCAGAGCGTTTGCTCGATGATGTTAACCTGTGTGGAAGAGGTCGAGAGAATCCACCAATGATGTGAGACCTATCCAAGGTTGTATGTCAGAGCCTTTGCTCGATGACGTTAACCTGTGTGGAAGAGGTCGAGAGAATCCACCAAGGATGTAAGACCTATCTGAGGTTGTATGTCGGAGCCTTTACTCGACGACGTTAACCAGTATGGAAGAGGTCGAGAGAATCCACCAAGGATGTGAGACCTTTCCGAGGTTGTATGTCGGAGCCTTTACTCGATGACGTTAACCTGTATGGAAGAGGTCGAGAGAATCCACCAAGAATGTGAGACCATTCCGAGGTTGTATGTGAGACCTTTACTCGACGACGTTAACATGTATGGAAGAGGTTGAGAGAATCCACCAAGGATGTAAGACCTTTCCGATGTTGTATGTCGGAGCCTTTGCTCGACGACGTTAACCTGAGTGGAAGCGGTCGAGAAAATCCATCAAAGATGTGAGACCTTTCTGAGGTTGTATGTCGGATCCTTTACTCGACGATGTTAACCTGTATGGAAGAGGTCGAGAGAATCAACCAAGGATGTAAGACCTTTCCGAGGTTATATGTCAGAGCCTTTGTTCATCGACGTTAACCTGTGTGGAAGAGGTTGAATCGAATCCTCCTGGGATTGATTTTCCCTTGATTGGGAGGGGGCGAACACCGCGTGTATCCCAAATCAAAGGTGAAGAATTGTCTATTTTTAGACCGTTACTGCTTTTTTGACGTTGAGATCAAGACCTTGTCCAAAGAGTAGAATTTCAACAGGGGACTATATGCGACTTGAAATTGATTGGAACTATCCTTGAATTTGATGGGATTTTCCTGAATAATCATCTTGATGTTGGAAGTATTGGAGGGATCTTCTTGACCATAGTTGGAGTCAAGGTTGCCCCCTATTCCGGATCTGAATCCTATGAACTTGATGTAGCAATAGCTGAAGTCAGAAGAAAATTGTCATGAACGATCTTTTGAGGTTGGAGCAAAATTGCCCCCTAGTCGGGAACTAGGTTCCCATAGACGACGTCAAACTGTTACGGGCTAGAATATACACAGCAGTAGAGTTTGTAAATTTGCGTCTGAGCATTGTACGAATATTCAGCACACAAACAAAAAAGAGAATAAACACCAGGATTTTTACGTGGAAAACCCGGAAGAGGGAAAAAACCATTGGGCCATGCTCAGTTGAAATAATTCCACTAGTGTTTGTTTGAAGTACAAAGACCAATTCGTCTCACAAGTCAAGACGATCGGTTTACAATCAGCGTCTCACAAAGTTACAAAATTCTGCAAAATCCCGACGTTTCCCGAAAATCCGGCAGAGTTCCAACATATTTAGGCGGCGGGAAGAGCTCCGGCGGTGGTCGAGGAGGAGATGATTCTCCCTTTCCCCTTTCTATTCTTCTTCTCTCTCTTCACTTGAGTCCTCTTGTGAAGAATGAGAGCTTTATTTATAGTTTTTCTGGAGTGGCATGGCTTGTAAATAGGTGTGAGATCCAGGGTGAATAGGGAGTGGTCGAATAGACGGTTGATGTTGAAACCTTCGATCGTGCACTGTTTGTTGGACATTTGAAGGCTTTAATGATGTTGGAATTTGGCGATTTTGGGCTCGTTGGATTCGTCTCGTCGATCCGTTCGATTCGAGTATAAGCTCGTTAAAATTGGAGACCGTTTGGTAACTCAAATTGTGATTTAAACCTTCCAACAGCCCTTCGGGTCCTTGATTAAGACCCATTTGGGGTCGGATTGGGTTGAATTTGGTGTCGTTGGGTTCCTATTTCCGAGACGCTCAGTTTGACTATAAGATTGCTAAAATCAGAGTTCAGATGCTCCTGAATCTAATCTTTGAAGTTTCTAACTAGCTTTTTGCCTCGAGATTCGTGCCCGATCAAGATAAATTTGTGATGACATATCAAAAATGAATAATCTAATGTAAAAAAATTAATTATATAAAAATAATGTATTTATAAATTAATAATGTTTAATTATTAATAAGAAAAAATCTGCACTAAACAACCTATATATTTTAACTTAATTTTTTGAATTACAAAAAAATGACGTCAGTGAACAGTGCGACGTCATTATCTAAGATTTGCTTAAATTAAAAAAAAATAACCGTTTTATTTTTTTTTTTTCTTAAATTTTTTTGCTTGTTGATATGATCATCTTATTTTTGATCAATTAACCTTATATTTATAGTTGATAAATTATAAATTTTTTTATCAAAATGAATTATCAGTCAAGTTCAAGCCATTTGGTTTGCTAGCGGATCAAATTCGATCATATTTCTAACCTTTTTTATTAAATGAGTCGAGTTTGGATTATATAGATTCGGATTGGGTCAATTTCGTGTTGGCACAAATCCAACCCGTTAACTCGTTTTAACACCCTTAATAATTGTAATTCATTTTATTGCTAAGTCTCTTTATAGGGGAATACAAAATGGTTAAAATCATCATGTTTCCTTTAATTAAATGTGTTTTACACAAATAAAAAGGGTGTCAATATTAGACCCGACCCAAAAACCCGATCCGAGCCCGACCCAAAAATTTCAGATTTGAGTTGACCGAACCCGACTTGTGACCCGAAGTTAACACAGTTACAAATAAAGCATATGATTGCGCAAATAACTGTATCTTATCTACCCCTCCCGACTGAAGTATTCATCCCAACTTTGATGATCTTTAATGAAAGTTTTCTTATCCCATCTATTTTTATATTATAAATAAAAAGTTTAATTATTTTGTAATAAAAGGTATATTATGTTTACATACTACATAGGATCGTAAATGAGCTCGGATCCGAAATGTCACAGTGCAATTTCTTTCATTCTAATAACCCAATTTCGTAGAGTACCCAAACAATAATAACAAAGACTTACAATCCCAAATTCAAAGATGACGACGAAAACAAACTTCCATAAAGTTCTGCACAGAACATATTCGAACTTTTATTGAAACTTCTAAATTAACTATCTGTTTCAGGCCAAGTGGTAATTCCCTTAGACAAACTTTGGTAACGTGGTGTTAACCACCGTCACTCCGCCGTCGATGACGAGGTTATGTCCGCTTATAAAAGCTGAGTCGTCGGAGGCTAAGAACAGCACCGCCGTAGCCACGTCATCTGCCCTTAGCACCGTCCCTTTCAGAATCGCCCCCGCGCTCGAAATCTCCTCCAACTTGGCCCCATCAATCCCATACGCCCCGCAGGTGAGCGGCGTCGCCAGCAAATACGGGGACACGCAATTCACCCTCACCCCTTTCCCACCCAGCTCAGCCGCCGCCGCCTTCGCAAGCCCCAAAACCGCGTGCTTTGCGGTCATGTAGGCCACCGGCGCGAACCCGCCTTGTATTCCGGAGACGCTTGCCATGCAGATGATGGACCCACGAGTCCCTGCCGCCGCCATCGCCTGCCCGGCGTGTTTGATCGCCAGCGAGGTGCCGCGGACGTGTACGGCGAGAGTGTGATCTAGGCCTGCGGGGTCGAGGTCGAGGATTCCGGTGAGGGGGCCTGCCACGCCGGCGTTGCTGAACAAGATGTCAAGGCGGCCGTAGGTGGTAATGGCGTGGTCAACGGCGGCGGCAAGGTGGAGTTCGTTGCGGACGTCGCAGTGGATGAAGGAGCAGCGGCCGGGAGGTGAGATTGAGGCAGCGACGAGGTGGCCGAGGGAATCGTTTATGTCGGCGATGACAACTGAGGCACCGTGAGCGGCAAAGAGGCGGGTGGTGGTTTCGCCTATTCCGCTGGCTCCGCCCGTTATGATGGCTACTTTCCCCTCGAGCTTCAGCTTGTTAGACGCCATGCTCTCTCTCTCTCTCTTGTGCTGCTCTGTGATCAATGGCGAGAGCTTTGTCATTATATAGAGTTGCGGGTCTGGCCATCTCCAAACGAAAAACTTATTTTTCATTTATTATTATTATTATTATTTTAACTATTCACATATACATTGTATATCAATCTGACTTGTGTTCCACTCAAAAAACATGCGGTAACACTTCAAATATTAACCTGACTGAACTATATTTTTTAATATAAAAAAATATTTTTATTTATTTTTAATCTTAATTTATATTTATCAAAATTTTAAATTAAACTTATTTAATTTTTTCAACATAAATAAATCTTACTAAAATAAATATTTATTAAATAAAATAAAATTTATATTAGAACGCATAAATTACGTAAGGTATTTATAAATAAAAAATATTTTAAATAATTAAAATGAATAATCTAATGTAAATAAATTAATTATATAAAAATAATGTATTTATGAATTATTAATAATAAAAAACTTACAATTAACAACCTATAATTTTTAACTTTATTTTTTGAATTAAAAAAAAATTTGATGTCGATGAATAGTGTGACTTCAATATTGATGTCGTACTATTCATTTTTCAAATTTGACATGTGTAACGTTCGAGATGGTCGGGTGGAGCAAATGAAGGACCACATACTAATTTTAGCAGTTCAATTGGAGATGTCTCACATGGGCTACCTAGTTTGATAAATTGTTACTGTCAGGGATGAATAAAATTCCTATAATTACTTTCTTAAGGAAATGCAATTGGACAAAATTTTAAGGAAGACATTTAACATCAGAACCTGCCCACGTGACACAAGGACGAACTATGATTTAGTTGTTTCATCTCAATCATATAAGATGACTATTGATATATCATCAAAAAATCAGGTTGGTCGGTCACGGATCTCTGGTGAAAATTAAGTTGAAATTTTCAAAATTTAAATAGAAGATCATCTGGACTTTGATTTCAACAAATTTATAGTTGAACTAAACGTCTCCGACATATCAACCCAACAACACCAAATTCAACTCAATCCGAGCTCAAATGAGTCCAAATCAAAGACTTGAAGCACATTTGGAAGGTTCAAACCATAATTTGGTTTATCAAACGGTCTCTAAATGTGACATGCTTATAGTCGAATCGAACATATTGACGAGACAAATCTAACAAGCACAATATCACTAAATTCAAATATCATTAAGACATTAAAATATAATAAACGGTCCATGATCAAGGGAATCAACATCGTTCGTCCATTCAAGCCACTCCCAACTTACCCTTGATCTTCTTCATATTTACTGGGCATACCACTCTCAGAAAACTATAAATAGACCTCTCATTCTTCATTGGGGGAGGGGAATTAAGCTTATTTAAAATTTGTTAACAAAAATAAATTTTACTAAAATAAATATTTACTAAATAAAATAAAAATTATATTAAACGCATAAATAACTTAAGGTAGTTAAAAATAAAAAATATTTTAAATAATTAAAATTGTTGCGTGCTAGAATATACGCGTCGGTAGAGTTTGTAAATTCGCATCTGAGCGTTGTACGAATATTCAGCACACAAACAGAAAAGAGAATGAAAACCATGATTTTTATGTAGAAAACCAGGAAGAGGGAAAAAACCACGGGGCCACGCCCAGTTGAAATAATTCCACTAGTGTTCGTTTGAAGTACAAAGACCGATTCGTCTCACAAGTCAAGACGATCGGTTTACAATCAGCTTCTCACAAAGTTACAAAATTCTGCAAAATCCCGGCATTTCCCGAAAATCCGACATAGTTCCGCCGTATTCAGGCGGCGGGAAGAGCTCCGGCGGTGGTTGAGGAGGAGATGATTCTCCCTTTCCCCTTTCTCTTCTTCTTCTCTCTCATCACTTGAGTCCTCTTGTGAAGAATGAGGGCTCTAATTATAGTTTTTATGGAGTGTCATAGCTTGTAAATAGGTGTGAGATCAGGGGCAAATATGAGTGGTCGAATGGACGGTTGATGTTGAACCCTTCGATCGTACACCATTCGTTGGACATTTGAAGGCCTTAGTGATGTCGGAATACGGTAATCTTGGGCTTGTTGGATTCGTCTCGTCGAGTCGTTCGATTCGAGTATAAGCTTGTTAAAATCGAAGACCGTTTGGTAACTCAAATTGTGGTTTGAACCTTCCAACAGCTCTTCGGGTCCTTGATTAAGACCCATTTGGGCTCGGATTTGGTTGAATTTTGTGTCGTTGGGTTCATATTTCCGAGACGCTCAGTTTGACTATAATCTTGCTAAAATCGGAGTTTAGATGCTCCTGAATCTAATCTTTGGAGTTTCCAAATAGCTTTTTGCCTTGAGATTCGTGATGACGTATCCGTTGCCCCCTATTTTCGGACGCCGAAGTTCCAGGAGTCCGAAAATATATGTGTCGACAATTTGCATTGGCCGATATACCAAAAATTGTGTTCCGAAAGTTGAACAATTGCACAAAATTGCTCATAGAGGCCTCGTTGAGCTCCAAAAATGTCAAAATTAAGTCTAGAACGTCGAAAAACATGTCCGGTGACTCCAAAAATGTTGAATTTGGATCGTCCGGGCCGAAAATCGGGCCCCGACAAGCCTAGGCGACCGAACCGGTCGGCCGGCTGCCGCCAACTGCCGCCGCGCGCTCGAACCAGCGCGACCGCGCAGTTTCACGGCAGTTAGTCGCGGTTTGAGATTTTGATTTTTTTTTTTTTTTTGAGTGGGGCCCGCATGACTTTTTGGAATTCAAAAAATTCCAAAAATTTTTGAAAAATTTAGGAAATTTTAAAAGTTTAGAAACTCTTGAAACTTCCATCTTCTCCCAAAAAAGTATAAATAAGCTCCTAAGGCCTTTAGAAAAAATTCCCCTTCTCTTTTTCTCCCTCTAGCTCTCTGACAGTTGAGGCTTTCCGCTGTTTTTGAGTGAGAAATTTTCCCAGCTCGACTTAGCGCCCCTCCTCTTGTGCAGAAGTTAGGGGATTTTCTCTTCTCTTTTCCCCCTCTACTTTTTGACAGTTGAGGCTTTCTGTTGCTTTTGAGTGAGAAATTTCCCCTGCTCGACTTAGCGCCCCTCCTCTTGTGCAGAGGTTAGAGGATTTCTTCTTCTCTTTTCCCCCTCTGCTTTCTGACAGTTGTGGCTTTCCGCTATTTTCGAGTGAGAAATTTCCCCTGCTCGACTTAGCGCCCCTCCTTTCTTTGAAGAAGAAGTTGTAGAAGATGCTTGTGTGCAATAGAGAAGAAGTCTTTCGAATCCACTAAGGATATGATAGTAACTTGTATGATTAATGCCGTTATACTTTTTTACTTTCAGATTCTTGCAAAAATGAACTTACTGTATAATTTTTGTAATATAACTCCGTTAATATTTTGTGGAATCTTTATATAAAGAATTTTGTTAGCTCAAAATATTGCTCGATGATGCTGACCTCTGTGGAAGAAGTCGAGAAAATTCACCAAAGATGTAAGACCTATCCGAGGTTGTATGTCAAAGTCTTTGCTCGACGACGTTAACCTGTGTGAAAGAGGTCAAGTGAATCCACCAAGGATGTAAGACTTATCCGAGGTTGTATGTCAGAGCCTTTGCTCGATGACGTTAACTTATGTGGAAGAGGTCGAGAGAATCCACCAAGGATGTGAGACCTATCCGAGGTTGTATGTCAGAGCCTTTGCTCGATGACGTTAACCTGTGTGGAAGAGGTTGAGAGAATCCACCAAGGATGTAAGACCTATCTGAGGTTATATGTCGGAGCCTTTACTCGACGACGTTAACCTGTATAGAAGAGGTCGAGAGAATCCACCAAGGATGTGAGACCTTTCTGAGGTTGTATATCGGAGCCTTTACTCGACGACGTTAACCTGTGTGGAAGAGGTCGAGAGAATCCACCAAGGATGTGAGACCTTTCCGAGGTTATATGTCAGAGCCTTTACTCGACGACGTTAACATGTATGGAAGAGGTCGAGAGAATCCACCAAAGATGTAAGATCTTTCTGATGTTGTATGTCGGAGACTTTGCTCAACGACGTTAACCTGAGTGGAAGAGGTCGAGAAAATTCACCAAAGATGTGAGACCTTTCTGAGGTTGTATGTCGGATCCTTTACTCGACGACGTTAACCTGTATGGAAGAGGTCGAGAGATTCCACCAAGGATGTAAGACCTTTCCGAGGTTATTTGTCGGAGCCTTTGTTCAACGACGTTAACCTGTGTGGAAGAGGTCGAATCGAATCCTCCTGGGATTGATTTTTCCTTGATTGGGAGGGGGCGAATGCCGCGTGTATCCTAAATCAAAGGTGAAGAATTATCTATTTTTAGATTGTTACTGCTTTTTTTATGTTGAGATCAAGACCTTGTCCAAGGAGTAGAAGTCCAACAGGGGACTATATGCGACTTGAAATTGATTGGAACTATCCTTGCATTTGATGGAATTTTCCTGAATAATCATCTTGATGTTGGAAGTATTGGAGGGATCTTCTTGATCATAGTTGGAGTCAAGGTTGTCCCTAGTCCGGATTTAAATCCTATGAAAATGATGTAGCAATAGCTGAAGTTAGAAAATTGACATGAACGATCTTTTGAGGTTGGAGCTAAAATTGCCCCCAGTCGGGAACTAGGTTCCCATAAACGGCACCAAACTGTTGCGGGCTAGAATATACGCGGCAGTAGAGTTTGCAAATTCGCGTCTGAGCATTGTACAAATATTCAGCACACAAACAAAAAAGAGAATGAACACCAGGATTTTTACGTGGAAAACCCGGAAGAGCGAAAAAACCACGGGGCCACGCCCAGTTGAAATAATTCCACTAGTGTTTGTTTTAAGTACAACGAACAATTCGTCTCACAAGTCAAGACAATCCGTTGCCCCCTATTTTCGGACGTCGAAGTTCCAGGAGTCCGAAATATATGTGTCGATAATTTGCATTGGCCGAAACGCCAAAAAATTGTGTCCCAAATGTTGAACAATTGCATAAAATTGCTTATAGAGGCCTCGTTGAGCTCCAAAAGTGTTAAAATTGAGTCTGGAACGTAAAAAAACGTGTCCGAGACGCTCAAAAAATTTTGAAAAATTTCCAAAGCAATTTAGAAAAATTTGAAAATTCAGAAACTCTTGAAACTTCCATCTTCTTCCAATAAAAGTATAAATAGGCCCCTAAGGCCTATAGAAAAATTGCTCATTCTCTTCTTCTCCCTCTGGCTCTCTGACAGTTGAGTCTTTCCGCTATTTTTGAGTGAGGAATTTTCCCTGCTCGACTTAGCGCCCCTTCTCTTGTGCAGAAGTTAGGGGATTTTTTCTTCTCTTTTCCCCATCTACTTTCTGACAGTTCAGGCTTTCCGCTATTTTCGAGTGAGAAATTTCCCCTGCTCGACTTAGCACCCCTCCTCTTGTGCAGAAGTTAGAGGATTTCTTCTTCTCTTTTCCCCCTCTGCTTTCTAACAGTTGAGGCTTTCCGCTATTTTTGAGTGGGAAATTTTTCCTGCTCGACTTAGCGCCCCTCCTCTTGTGTAGAAGTTAGGGGATTTCTTCTTCTCTTTTTCCCCTCTGCTTTCTAACAGTTGAGTCTTTCCGCTATTTTTAAGTGAGGAATTTTCCCTGCTTGACTTAGCGCCCCTCCTCTTGTGCAGAAGTTAGGGGATTTCTTCTTCTCTTTTCCCCCTCTGCTTTCTGACAGTTGTGGCTTTCCGTTATTTTCGAGTGAGAAATTTCCCCTGCTCGACTTAGTGCCCCTCCTTTCTTTGAAGAAGAAGTTGTAGAAGATGCTTGTGTGCAATAGAGAAGAAGTCTTTCGAATCCTCTAAGGATATGATAGTAACTTGTATGATTAATGCCGTTATACTTTTTTACTTTCAGATTCTTGCAAAAATGAACTTACTGTATAATTTTTGTAATATAACTCCATTAATATTTTGTGGAATCTTTATATAAAGAATTTTGTTAGCTCAAAATATTGCTCGATGATGCTGACCTCTGTGGAAGAAGTCGAGAAAATTCACCAAAGATGTAAGACCTATCCGAGGTTGTATGTCAGAGTCTTTGCTCGACGACGTTAACCTGTGTGAAAGAGGTCAAGTGAATCCACCAAGGATGTAAGACTTATCCGAGGTTGTATGTCAGAGCCTTTGCTCGATGACGTTAACTTATATGGAAGAGGTCGAGAGAATCCACCAAGGATGTGAGACCTATCCGAGGTTGTATGTCAGAGCCTTTGCTCGATGACGTTAACCTGTGTGGAAGAGGTCGAGAGAATCCACCAATGATGTAAGACCTATCTGAGGTTGTATGTCGGAGCCTTTACTCGACGACGTTAACCTGTATAGAAGAGGTCGAGAGAATCCACCAAGGATGTGAGACCTTTCTGAGGTTGTATATCGGAGCCTTTACTCGACGACGTTAACCTGTGTGGAAGAGGTTGAGAGAATCCACCAAGGATGTGAGACCTTTCCGAGGTTATATGTCAGAGCCTTTACTCGACGACGTTAACATGTATGGAAGAGGTCGAGAGAATCCACCAAAGATGTAAGATCTTTCTGATGTTGTATGTCAGAGACTTTGCTCAACGACGTTAACCAGAGTGAAAGAGGTCGAGAAAATTCACCAAAGATGTGAGACCTTTCTGAGGTTGTATGTCGGATCCTTTACTCGACGACGTTAACCTGTATGGAAGAGGTCGAGAGAATCCACCAAGGATGTGAGACCTTTCTGAGGTTGTATATCGGAGCCTTTACTCGACGACGTTAACCTGTGTGGAAGAGGTTGAGAGAATCCACCAAGGATGTGAGACCTTTCCGAGGTTATATGTCAGAGCCTTTACTCGACGACGTTAACATGTATGGAAGAGGTCGAGAGAATCCACCAAAGATGTAAGATCTTTCTGATGTTGTATGTCGGAGACTTTGCTCAACGACGTTAACCTGAGTGAAAGAGGTCGAGAAAATTCACCAAAGATGTGAGACCTTTCTGAGGTTGTATGTCGGATCCTTTACTCGACGACGTTAACCTGTATGGAAGAGGTCGAGAGAATCCACCAAGGATGTAAGACCTTTCCGAGGTTATTTGTCGGAGCCTTTGTTCAACGACGTTAACCTGTGTGGAAGAGGTCGAATCAAATCCTCCTGGGATTGATTTTTCCTTGATTGGGAGGGGGCGAATGCCGCGTGTATCCTAAATCAAAGGTGAAGAATTATCTATTTTTAGATTGTTACTGCTTTTTTTATGTTGAGATCAAGACCTTGTCCAAGGAGTAGAAGTCCAACAGGGGACTATATGCGACTTGAAATTGATTGGAACTATCCTTGCATTTGATGGAATTTTCCTGAATAATCATCTTGATGTTGGAAGTATTGGAGGGATCTTCTTGATCATAGTTGGAGTCAAGGTTGCCCCCCAGTTCGGATATGAATCCTATGAACTTGATGTAGCAATAGCTGAAGTCAGAAGAAAATTGACATGAACGATCTTTTGAGGTTGGAGCTAAAATTGCCCCCAGTCGGGAACTAGGTTCCCATAAACGGCACCAAACTGTTGCGGGCTAGAATATACGCGGCAGTAGAGTTTGCAAATTCGCGTCTGAGCATTGTACAAATATTCAGCACACAAACAAAAAAGAGAATGAACACCAGGATTTTTACGTGGAAAACCCGGAAGAGCGAAAAAACCACGGGGCCACGCCCAGTTGAAATAATTCCACTAGTGTTTGTTTTAAGTACAACGACCAATTCGTCTCACAAGTCAAGACAATCCGTTGCCCCCTATTTTCGGACGTCGAAGCTTCAGGAGTCCGAAATATATGTGTCGATAATTTGCATTGGCCGAAACGCCAAAAAATTGTGTCCCGAATGTTGAACAATTGCATAAAATTGCTTATAGAGGCCTCGTTGAGCTCCAAAAGTGTCAAAATTGAGTCTGGAACGTAAAAAAACATGTCCGAGACGCTCAAAAAATTTTGAAAAAATTCCAAAGAAATTTAGAAAAATTTGAAAATTCAGAAACTCTTGAAACTTCCATCTTCTTCCAATAAAAGTATAAATATGCCCCTAAGGCCTATAGAAAAATTGCTCCTTCTCTTCTTCTCCCTCTGGCTCTCTGACAGTTGAGTCTTTCCGCTATTTTTGAGTAAGGAATTTTCCCTGCTCGACTTAGCGCCCCTCCTTTTGTGCAAAAGTTAGGGGATTTTTTCTTCTCTTTTCCCCATCTACTTTCTGACAGTTCAGGCTTTCCGCTATTTTCGAGTGAGAAATTTCCCCTGCTCGACTTAGCGCCCCTCTTCTTGTGCAGAAGTTAGAGGATTTCTTCTTCTCTTTTCCCCCTTTGCTTTCTAACAGTTGAGGCTTTCCGCTATTTTTGAGTGGGAAATTTTTCCTGCTCGACTTAGCGCCCCTCCTCTTGTGTAGAAGTTAGGGGATTTCTTCTTCTCTTTTCCCCTCTGCTTTCTAACAGTTGAGTCTTTCCGCTATTTTTAAGTGAGGAATTTTCCCTGCTTGACTTAGCGCCCCTCCTCTTGTGCAGAAGTTATGGGATTTCTTCTTCTCTTTTCCCCCTCTACTTTCTAACAGTTGTGGCTTTCCGCTATTTTCGAGTGAGAAATTTCCCCTGCTCGACTTAGCGCCCCTCCTCTTGTACATAAGTTAGGGGATTTCTTCCCTCCCTCTGGCTTTTTGACAGTGGAGGCTTTCCGCTATTTTCGAGTGGGAAATTTCCCCTGCTCGACTTAGTGCCCCTCCTCTTGTGCAGAAGTTAGGGGATTTCTTCTTCCCTTTTCCCCCTCTGCTTTCTAACAGTTGAGGCTTTCCACTATTTTTTAGTAGGAATTTTTCCCTGCTCAACTTAGCGCCTCTTCTCTTATGCAGAAGTTAGGGGATTTCTTCTTCTCTTTTTCCCCTCTGCTTTCTGACAGTTGAGGCTTTCCATTATTTTTAAGTCGGAAATTTTCCCTGCTCGACTTAGCGCCCCTCCTCTTGTGCAAAAGTTAGGGGATTTCTTCTTCTCTTCTTCTTGCATTGGAGGCATTCCACTGTCGTAGATAGGCGACATTCCCCTATCAAGCTTCAGTGACCCTCTCTTGTGTAGAAGTCATGATGAGATGCTATCTTCTTAATAAACAACCCTTTACGGAAGAAAATCAATTGCTGCTTGTATGCGAGAGTGATTTGAGAAGATCTGGCGGTGATAGGGTCTGGAAGAAAACCAGAAGTGATGAGTAGACAGGGCAAATTTATAGTATAGTGTTAAAGAATTTCGAAGTAAAGGACTGACGACGAACATCAGGCAAAGAGCCGATGATGATGGTGGTCTAGTTGCATTTTGCAATGATAATTAACATCCATACGGAAAGTTTGCAGACATCATATATCTCTGATTCAAGGGTCCGAAGCAGTGTGTTATGTCGACATTCTGGCGACAAATGTATAGTGTTAACTAAGTTTAGGCCTGATGAAGACTAAATTGTAATATTATCATTGCGCCAGAATGTCGACATAACACACTGCTTCGGACCCTTGAATCAGAGATATATGATGTCTACAAACTTTCCGTATGGATGTTTATTATCATTGCAAAATGCAACTAGACCACCATCATCATCGGCTCTTTGCCTGATGTTCGTCGTCAGTCCTTTACTTCGAAATTCTTTATAACAAATGTATAGTGTTAACTGAGTTTAGGCCTGATGAAGACTAAATTGTAATGTTTCTTTGAAGAAGTTGTAGGAGATGCTTGTGTGCAATAGAGAAGAAGTCTTTCGAATCCACTAAGGATGTGATAGTAACTTGTATGATTGATGTTGTTGTACTTTTTTACATTCAAATTCTTGAACTTACTGTACAATTTTTGCAATATAACTCCGATAATATTTTGTGGAATCTTTATAGAAAGAATTTTGTTAGCTCAAAATATTGCTCGATGATGCTGACCATTGTGGAAGAAGTCAAGAGAATCCACCAAGGATGTAAGACCTATCCGAGGTTGTATGTCAAAGTCTTTGCTCGACGACGTTAACCTATGTGGAAGAGGTCAAGAGAATCCACCAATGATGTAAGACCTATCCGATGATGTATATCAGAGCCTTTGCTCGATGACATTAACATGTGTGGAAGAGGTCGAGAGATTCCACCAAGGATGAGAGACCTATCCGAAGTTGTATGTCAGAGTCTTTACTCGATAACGTTATCCTGTGTGGAAGAGGTCGAGATAATCCACCAAGGATGTCAGACCTATCTGAGGTTATATGTCGGAGCTTTTGTTCAACGACATTAACCTGTGTGGAAGAGGTCGAGAGAATCCACCACGGATGTGAGACCTTTCCGAGGTTGTATGTCGGAGCCTTTACTCAACGACGTTAACCTGTGTGGAAGAGGTCGAGAGAATCCACCAAGGATGTGAGACCTTTTTAAGGTTGTATGTTGGAGCCTTTACTCGACGACGTTAACCTGTATGGAAGAGGTCGAGAGAATACACCAAGGATGTAAGACCTTTCCAAGGTTGTATGTCGGAGCCTTTGCTCGATGACGTTAACCTGTGTGGAAGAGGTCGAGAGAATCCACCAAAGATGTGAAACTTTTTCTGTAAAGATTATTTTTGCTCCAGGATCGTCCGGGACGAAGTTGGATCATCCCAGGACGATCGGTACAGGTTATGCTGGAAATTTGGATCCTGAGCAGTTTGTCTGGACGAAATTTGGATCGTCTGGATGAAAATTCTCCAGAGCCAAATCGTCTAGGGACGTTAATTAATTTTGTCTGGATGAAATTCGTCCAGAGCCTAAGTCGTCCGTGACGGTAATTAATTTCGTCTGAACGAAATTCGTCCAGAGCATAGATCGTCCGGGACGAAGTTGCGATCGTCCGGTACGATCAGTCTGGATATATATAGAATGAGATATTTTCGGAAAAGAAAAGGACGCCATGAGAGAGAAAAATGAAGGAAAAAAAAAGAAAAAGTGATTTTTGGGCGACTACGGTCCGTTTTCGTCCGTTGCTATAGTTAAAGAAGTTGACCGACTCGAGGTAAGGCACATTCCGCCTTTCTCAATTTTCAGAAACAGGGATTTTGACGGGTTTTCTGTTTTGAATTTTGTTTCCGTTAGCGAATTTCGGGTATTATTTTCTGTTAACAAAGGTTTTACAGCGTAACTTTTAATATGTCTCTAAGATGTTAATTGTGAACGTTTTGAGTATTTTCTGGAAGCTTTTTACCGGATATTTTGGATTCTGCGGTATTTTATGCGAACTGCAAATTATCAGGATGTTGAAAAATGTTTTGTTAGTACAATGAAAGTCTTACAATGTTGTTATGAATGTTCTGTGGTAATTTGGTAAATTTCTGAATATGTGAATTTTGTATAAATTTCGTATACTGTTGTTATGCCACTGAATTTTCATACGATTTCTGAGATTTCTGAAATAAGATGATTTGAATGTAAATTGTGTATGTGCCATCAAAAAGGGAGTTATAAGGGGCCAGAATCCGTCGAGATTCTGTAAGGGTCTGGAGAATCTGAAATCTGATATCTGAATATGTTATCTGAAACATGATGTTTGATATCTGAGATCTATTATGTGACTTATTTGATCTGTTTTATGAATCCTCTGATATATGTACGATTCTGGTTATTCCGTACGATTCTGTCTGTTATGTGACTTGAAAGTTTTATAATATCTGTTCTGAACTCTGACTTGACATGACTTCAGTTTTCGGTATGGGTTGTTGATTTATGATTAAATAAGTATCTGTTCTGTGATTTTCGTACGGCTTTTTCTGATGTGAGTTTCTGATGATTTTGATTGGTGATTGATGTCTTGCTGAGCTGTTAGCTCATCCTTGTTTTCTACGTGGTTTTTAGGTTCTGGGAAAGGGAAGAAAGTCTTAGATTAGCTGTCCAGAGTCTGATCTATGATTAGGTATTTTGTACTTTTGATTTTGTTACAATCATGGCTTATCTGTTCTATTATGTTCTATTCTTTTTGTGTGTAAGCCATGTACTGTATCTGTATATGATTATTTTGATGAAAGAAAAGATAGATGAACTGCGCTGTATTTGGATGTCTATAGTAGCTCTGTATTTTTCTGTCTATTTAATCTCTGGAAGAAAGTTCTGAAACAAATTCCAAAGCCAGATCCTGGATTTTTTTTGGCTGTGTCGCGGCCCGATGCGAGCGGGATCCATCCCGGTCGGGTTGGGTCGTGACATTTTCGAGGTTGTATGTCGGATCCTTTTCTCGACGACATTAACTTGTATGGAAGAGGTCGAGAGAATCCACCAAGGATGTAAGACCTTTCCGAAGTTGTATGTCGGAGCCTTTGTTCAACGACGTTAACCTGTGTGGAAGAGGTCGAATCAAATCCTCCTGGGATTAATTTTGCCTTGATTGGGAGGGGGCGAACGCCGCGTGTATCCCAAATCAAAGGTGAAAAATTATATATTTTTAGATCGTTATTGCCTTTTTGATGTTGAGATCAAGACCTTGCCCAAGGGTAAAAGTCCAACAGGCAACTATATGCGACTTGAAATTGATTGGAACTATCCTTGCATTTGATGGGATTTTCCTGAATGATCATCTTGATGTTGGAAGTATTGGAGGGATCTTCTTGACCATAGTTGGAGTCAAGGTAGCCCCCCAGTTTGGATCTGAATCCTATGAACTTGATGTAGCAATAGCTGAAGTCAGAAGAAAATTGACATGAACGATCTTTTGAGGTTGGAGCAAAAATTGCCCCCCAGTCAGGAACTAGGTTCCCATAGACAGCGCCAAACTGTTGCGGGCTAGAATATACATGGCGGTAGAGTTTGTAAATTTGCGTCTGAGCATTATACGAATATTCAGCACACAAACAGAAAAGAGAATGAACACCAGGATTTTTACTTGGAAAACCCGGAAGATGAAAAAAACCACGGGGCCACGCCCAGTTGAAATAATTCCACTAGTGTTCATTTGAAGTACAAAGACCGATTCATCTCACAAGTCAAGATGATCGGTTTACAATTAGCTTCTCACAAAGTTACAAAATTCTGCAAAATCCTGGCGTTTCCCAAAAATCCGGCAGAGTTCCGGCGTATTCAGGCGGCGGGAAGAGCTCCGGCGGTGGTCGAGGAGGAGATGATTCTCCCTTTCCCCTTTCTCTTCTTCTTCTCTCTCTTCACTTGAGTCCTCTTATGAAGAATAAGAGCTCTATTTATAGCTTTTTTGGAGTGGCATAGCTTGTAAATAGGTGTGAGATCAGGGGCGAATAGGGAGTGGTCGAATTAGTTTGACTATAAGCTTGCTAAAATCGGAGTTCAGATGCTCCTAAATCTAATCTTTGAAGTTTCCAATTAGCTTTTTGCCTCGAGATTCTGTGATTGCCTAACAACCCCGACCTAGAACGGAGCCGGGATTTCTATGTTCGCGTATTGCTCGGTATTGGTCGATTTTGCTCGGCAATAACGAGAAATACCATTCTGTGAAGACCAATACCGAGCAATACCGAACAATACCGGTTTTTCTCGGTATTGCTCTTCACAGAGTGATATTTTTCATTATTGCCAAGAATTACCTAGCAATACCAAGCAATATGCGAACATAGCAATCCCGGGTCAAGACGTCGGGCCATGCGGTAAAGAGTAAGAGCACTTGGAGACATGTTATTGGCGTCTGAACATAAAGCTACATCAGGTCACTTGACCTAATAATTGTTCCGTCAAAACAGGAAAAAAAATGTGGGTCCATGTTAAAAAAATTATTTAAAAAAATACAAAAACAAAAACGGCAGCCGGTTAATCAATCGGCTGCTCTCAAAACAGCACGCCAAGAGGTGCGCTTCTTCAACCCGCTGACGTGCGAGCCCCTCCGCTAAAATGAGTTGGCTTTTTATGATTGGAAGCATACGCACTAAAATAATTTTATTGTGTTAATATTTCTAAAAAAATGACTTTTCAAACTTCTAATGCAATCTTAGCTCTCTAAAAAAAAGGTTTATAACTCAGCTGAACTAAAACACTATCTGTTATTAGATTTTTTAGATCACTCATTGCCTAATAAAATATTTGATTCATTTGTCTTCTAAGAGAAATAATTTAATTTATAGATGTATATGAAGCGCTTGGTCATTAATTTATAGATCCTGTAAGGTAAAAATCAACATTATTTTGAGAACATTTTAGGACAATTGTTCTAAAGTGGCCCAATTTATCAATGAATAAAGAGATTAAAATTATACCGCAACATATGCAATTTTTAAGAAATTCTTGTGCGCTGCTTCTGTTCCACATGACTACATTCTCCATCAACCCAAGAGACCAAGCTTGTCCTTCAACCATGGTGGGGGCACTAGGGGTACATGCCCCCACTGGATCGATGAAAAAAAAATTACCGCCCTCATTGCCTTCTACCCAACCTCGCCATCGATGTTGTCCTCTCAATCTCCTCGCCTTTTTTACAGCATCTTCTCCATTTCATCATTAAAGAATCCCCTTGTTGACTTCTTTAAAAAGAAAAGATAAACTAAGCCATAAAACATTAAAATGACTCTCATCTTCAAGAGAAACAAAGAGCTTCCCAACATGACAGTGACTTGCTGCCGAAAAAATAAAGTAAGGAGGCTAATACATAACAACGAAGGACGGAGGGGAAGGGGTGCCAAGGGGGCACGACAATGTCTAGAAAGTATTATTGTTTATTTTTAACAATGTATTATTATTTTTATTTATTTGATTATATTGATATTATGATATTATAAGTTGAAACATTTTTTTTATTATTATTATAAAAATTTGGCTAAAAATAGAATTAGGGATTAATATATGAATTATATTTTAGTCATTACATTGAGAAATAAAAATTTAATTATATTGATATTGATGTAATTATTAAATTTTGTTAGAATACAATGAGTAAGCTTTATAACTTATAATTTTTATCTTATATTTTACCCTTTTAAAAATATAATTATAAATAAAAAAAAATTATAAAATATCAATATTGGCCTCAAATGTAAATAAAAAAATTGAGACAATATTTAAAAGCATAATTTATGCACCTACTAAAGAAAATTTCTAGCTCCGCCCCTGCCTCCAACCATTCAATATTTTGTTCATTCCACTGGTCAAGCTAGTCAAGGCAAAATTTATGATCAATGGGATCTAAGTGGATAGTTGAACATATTCATTCATATCCCTTCCAAAAGTTAATGTATAAAGTTTTACATCAATAATTATTGATTTGGTCAGCTAATGGACAAAATGGAGTTCAAACAAAATTCGCTTATGGCCCTTTAATATCTTTTAAAATGCTGTGATACGTATTTTTGGACTTCTGCAGGCTTCGACATCAAAAAATAGAGGGGCAACTGAAATATCATCAAAAAATTATCTTGACCAGGAATGAATCTCGAGGCAAAATACAGTTGGAAACTTAGAAAATTAATTCAGAGACCATATGAACTCCGATCAGCAAACTTGCAGTCGATCTGAATGTCTCGAAAATACGACCCCAACGACACAAAATTCGACTCAATCCAAGCTTTAATGAGTCTAAATCAGAGACCCGAAGCACATTTGGAAGGTTCAATCCATAAATTGGGGTACCAAATAGTTTCCAAACGTGACATGATTATAGTCAAATCGAGCCGCTGGACGAGACAAATCCAACGAGCCCAAGATCGTCAAATTCTGATATCATTAAGATAATATTAAACAGGTCAACCTATGTCACCTTTGGGTTTCCGGGTCAACCCGACCCAATTTTAAAAACGGGTTAACTTGCCGAACCCAAATCCAAAAATTTTTCGAGTCGGGTTTCGGGTCGTGTCAAATATTGACACCCCTAGGTTAGATAGGCATGCCATGAAATAGCTAGATATGCAAAAGATGCTCATTATCTTATGCATCACGATAAGAAGCTTCATGGAAAATTAGCAATCCTTACATAAGAAACATATTAGGTTAATTAATACTTGAATGAATTTTGAGGATTTATTGGTTCAAATAAATTCTAATAAGAATAATTGGCTACTTGGTGGAGATTTTGAATTCACAATTTATTAGAAGAACCTTTTTATTCTACCCTTTCAATAGATAAATAGAAAGATGTTAGGTTCCATTCCTATACATAAAGTCAATTAAATCATTTGTCCAGCCCACCCATATTTATATATACACACACACATACATAAATTTTAAGGAGTGTCATTTTATATATGAGAAGGCAACTTTTACAAATTTTGTTGTATCATCTTTTAGCCTCCATTTTAACCCTAAGATAATTAAGGCATTATTGCTTAGAAATTTCTACTAATTTCATTAATGTAAATAGTTTTCATAGGTTAGCTATCTTTATAGGAGATTCATTAGAATTTTTAGCACACTTGTAGCTCTTCTCATTGATCTCCTCATGAAAGAGAAATTTTCATAGTATTCTAGTGCTCAAAATCTTTTGATCAAATTAAGATTTTGATGACATCTTCTTCTATTCTAAAACACCTTGATTTTTATAAATTCTTTAAGGTGATGCTTTTAATTAATACGAAGGTAGTATCTTGAGTCAAGACAAACATCTTATAACATTCCTTAGAGAGGAATTAAGTGAAGCTAAATAGACATATTCTACCTATAATAATGAATTTTATGCCACTATTAAATATTTGAGATATTAGAAGCAATTTTTATCATATAAGGAGTTCAATTATAATACCAATAATCATATTTGAAAGTTCATTAACTCTCAAAGAAAATTAAATCATAGACATTTATAATGAGTAAATCAAAGAAAATTAAATCATATATATATAAAGCTTGATATAGAAAAATGTTACATATGCTTCATTTAGGGTCTCACTTATGATCATTGGATTTAGGACATGAAAAGCTTGAATATGTCAACATGATGTGTCCTAATTTACATGTTATTTTAATGACCTTTAAGAATAAGTCATTTTCTTTTGAAGATGATTTTGATGTGAGTAATGGATATCTTTATAAGAATTAATTAAATATTTATGCATTCACAGGACTTCCTTAATTGAGAGATTTTTTTAATGTTAGTTACATTATGGAGGGATAACTAGATATCTACGGAGGGATATAAACCCGTTCATATGATTGAGAGTCAATCTTAGCGGACATCTATTAAAAGAGATATTGGAAGACTTCAAGATTAGTGTTTTATTTGCATGTGTGTAAAAATTACCATATAAAAATTTGCCCAATACAATATATTGCCTATTCTTTATAGGCCTTATGAAGATTTATCCATGATATCATTCGAAACTACTAAGGTAATCAAGAGGACATGACATTTTTTATGTGGTAGTTGATAGATTTTTTAAAAAAGCACATTTTCTTCCTTATAAATTTTTTAGGTGTGATAGATTTTTTAAAAAAGCACATTTTCTTCTCTCTCTTCTCCCTTTGTCCTTACAATTGAGGTGTTTCTTTGGTCTTCCAAGGCCCCTCTCTCTGCAAGGAAGTCCGGAGATTCTCCTTTCTCTCCTCCAAAAATCCTTTAGGAGAAATGTCAGGTGATCGCCTCCCACCGAGAGATCCTGCGATCCGGGGAGACCCCGTCGCACCGTATGATGGCGAGCAGAGGCCAAATAAGGAAGCGATGGTGGATAAAACAGCGTCGACTGTTAAAAATGATTTCTTATTTCTCTTTCTCAAGAATTATCATTTTCCGAATGATGTGAAGACGATGGTTCCCAAGAGGTCCGATCAGGCTAGTCATCCTCCTCCTGGGTATCTGATCGTTTCTGAGACCCACTTGCGGGCCGGGTTACGCTTTCCACCTCCTGCCGAGTTGATTGAAATTTTACAACGATGTGGGGTGAATATGTTCCAGTTTTCATTCAGAGCGATGTCGGTGGCTATTGGATTGATCGCTCTCTTCAGGGATTGAGGAGCTACTTTGACACCATAGCACCTTTTGCGGATGAGTCGATTTACCAGCGACACACATGGACGTATAACCTTTAGATCCAAATGGTTGGATGTGCATACTCGTGACCCTTCAAAGAACTGGCTCAGTGCTTTCTTTTTTGTGAAGAATGATTGGGGCTTGATAGAGAAGTGGGGAAAGATGAAGGATCTGCCCCCCTTTGCATGTTGGAGAAGTAGACATAATGAGGATTTTGAAAGTTTCTGACCTTGATCATCTTCTATTTGAGGTTCGTCACATGAGTAGATACACCAAAGAAGAGTTCTTGTTCAAGGTTGGGCTGTCGTTCCATGCTGGAAGGTCTGATGTGAGGATGTTGAAGCCGACATCCAGGGTTCCTGAGCCCCCGCCCCTACTTCAAAAACGGCTCCCAAATGACCAGCAAGAGGAGAAGATCCTCAGGTTTCGAAAAAGAAGATGGTGGAAAGGACTGCAACTAATACTAACAAAGCTCTACCTGACTCTTCCCCAGCCAAGTTGCGCATCCCTGAGGACGTTTTGAGCCACCAATGTATTGGACACAATAAAACTAGCAATTTGGTGAGTAGCATGTCTTAACGCTTCTATCTCCTTTTCTTTTGGGGTGACTTCTAATAAAATTTTGCTTTTTTATTTCAGCTGTCACAGCTTGAGATCGAGATTAATGACTGGAACAGTGAATTTGTTAAGATCAAATATCTTCAGGGAGAGTTCAAGTGAAAATATGATTAGAAGGTCAAGGAGATAAATGTGCATGAAGAAGAATTGAGTGAGTGCAGGACTGAGTTGGCCAATACAATGCACTCCGTATCTCTCCAAAATCGACAAGAAGATCGGCATCAAATAGATCTGGAAGAGGCTCAAGCAACAATCACCAGACTTTTGAAGGATCAGAAGGCTTCTGAAGAGAAGATAGCATCACTTGAGGCAAAGGATAAGAAGTCACAGGTTCTTATAGCTGAGAAGGAGGCTGCTTTGTCTAGCTTAGAAACTTCAAGAGTTATTGAAGATTTCAAGAAGTCCATAGCTTTCAAGACTATCATTCGGGATCATGTTGAGGAGGCTCGAGATCATATCTATGATATAGAAGTGAAGGGTTTGGAGTAGTAGTGTACTGAAGATGGATTCATTCGAGGCTTCTTTAAGGGGGTTCGCTTGATGCAGCGAAAGACCGGAGTTTAGGTCGAAGAGGTGACCCCTAGCCAGGCTTCAGATGACTTTCCTCCAGATCCTGATGGCGAAGAGGTAGAGAGTAATCTGTGGAAGGTCCTCGATCTTGATGTGGATGATGAGATTGTAGATATTGAGTAGGTTTTTTAGTTCATGTAGTTTGTATTGGTTTGTCTTTTTTAGCGATTGTGATGTACCCGATGTTTGTACTGCCGTGTGATGTTTACTTTGATTTAGTACAGGATTGTTGATCTGTTTTCATATGACTTAAATATTCTAGTGTATTTATTCAACCTGAGTGAATTTTATTTATGCTTGTTTAAGGTATTTGTCTTCCAATTTGTTTGGAGGAGTTTTAGAAGGATCCGCTATGTGTGACCTATTCAAGTTTGTACGCCAGAGCCTTGCTTGAGGATGCCAACCTGCACGAAAGAGGTTAAAAGAATCCACTAAGGATGTAGGACCTATCCGAAGTTGTATGTCAGAGCCTTGCTCGATGACGTTAACCTGCGTGGAAGAGGTCGAGGAAATCCACCAAGGATGTGAGACATATCCGAAGTTGTATGTCAGAGCCTTGCTCGATGACGCTAACCTGTGTGGAAGAGGTCGAGGGAATCCACCAAGGATGTGAGACCTATCCGAGGTTGTATGTCAAAGCCCTGCTCGATGACGTTAACTTGTGTGGAAGAGGTCGAGAGAATCCACCAAGGATGTGAGACCTATCCGAGGTTGTATGTAAAAGCCCTGCTCGATGACGTTAACCTGTGTGGAAGAGGTCGGACCGAATCCCCCTGGGATTGATCATTTAATGACTGAGCTATAACAGTAATTGTGTGCTGCTCGAATCAAAGATATTGAAGTTCGTAACTCAAAACAATTTTTCCCGAGGAGGACAAGGAAACAAAGTCTTTACTGCTTCAAATAAAAAACATAGCCCCCAAAGACAGCTAAGGGAGGAAGAAACTACAAACACCACAAACAACGTTCAAAATTAAAGACACACAGTACTGACAGTACATAATACTAAAAACATATAAAACTAAGCGGCACCATCACGCTCTATTGATAGTATTTGCAGAGATTGTCAATATTCTAAGTCCGAGGAAGCGTCTTTCCTTCAGCAACCTTTAATTTGAAAGTCCCAGGCTTTACCATAGCTGCTACTAGGTATGGACCTTCCTAGAGGGGGGAAAGTTTATTTCGTTGAGGGCCTTTGCCTGCCGCCTCAATGCTACGTAGGACCAGATCTCCTACTGATATATGTCGCGGCTTCATCCTTCTGTTATAGTGACGGGCAACTCTCTGGTGGTAGGCAGCAACTTTAAGCATCGTCTCGTCTCTTACTTCTGGAAGGAGGTCTAGGTTGTGCCTGAGTTTCTCATCGTTGGTGTTAGAGTCAAAAGTTTATACTCTATGACTTGAGACCCCAATATCGACGGGAATGACAGCCTCTGTGCCAAAGCAGAGGTTATATGGCGTCTCTCCTGTTGGAGTCCTTGCTGTAGTACGATATGCCCAAAGGACATTTGGGAGCTCGTCAGCCCATTGCCCCCCAGCCTTATCCAGTCATGTCTTCAATCCTCTTAAAATAGTTCGATTAGTGACCTCTGTTTGTCCATTAGTTTGAGGATGAGCCACAGCTGTGTGTACTAGTTGGATGTGGAGATCTTTACAAAATATGGTGAAGACCCTTCCGGTGAACTGTGTTTCGTTATCGGTGATAACTTTTGCTGGAATGCCAAAGCGACATATTATGTTCCTCCATAAAAATTGTTTGGCATTTGCTTCAGTGATCTTGGCCAGAGGTTCTGCTTCTACCCACTTTGTAAAATAGTCCACAGCCAGGATGATGAACTTCCGCTGTTCCGTGGCCATAGGAAAGGGTCCCATTATGTCGATCCCCCATTGGGCGAAAGGCCAGGGACTCTATAATATTGAGATCTCTGTGGCAGGTAGATGAGTGAGGTTGGCATGTAACTGGCAACTGTTACATTTTCGTACGAGCTCCAATGCATCCTGCTTTATGGTTGGCCAGTAAAATCCCTGTCTCAGGACCTTTTGGGCTAGCACCTTTCCGCCCAGATGTTCCTCACAAATGCCTGAATGTACTTCTCGAAGTGCATAGTTTGCCTCTGAAGAAGGAAGACATTTGAGGTATGGCCCTGTGAAAGATCGTTTGTATAATTCTCCATTGATAATGGTAAAGTTCGCTGCCTGCCTCCGGAGGCGTACCGCTGTTGTTGGGTCTTCAGGTATAATGCCTTTTTGTAGGAAAGTGAGAATGGGGTCGATCTAAGAAGCTTCTTTTGATTCATCTATTGATTGAATCACCCATGGGTCTTGCACGCTCGGAAAATGGATCTCCTCAATGTGTTTTCTTTTGAAAATGTCTCCCGTCGTAGAAGTGGCCAGTTTAGAGAGACAGTCTGCCCTTGCGTTCTGTTCCTGAAGGATATGGATAATCTGATGCTTTGTTATTTGGGCCAACAAGAATTTAACTATCTGGCAATACTGGGCCAATAATGGATGGTGAGCGTCAAACTCCCCTTCTACCTGAGAGACGACTAGTTGGGAATCAGTGTGAATCACTAAGTCCTGTACTTCGCAACTGATTGTTAATCTTAATCCGGCGATTAGAGCTTCATATTCAGCGACGTTGTTTGTTGCTGAGAACTTCAGTCTAAGCCCGTATTTGAGTGTGGCTTTCTGCGGGGAGATCAATAATATTCCAGTGCCAGTACCAAAATTTTCAGAAGCTCCGTCGACATATAATGTCCAGCATGATGAGGAAGGAGACACATCAAGTGATTCACTGGAGGCGTAGCTAGTGTATTCGACCACAAAATCAGCAAGCACTTGTGATTTGATGTCGGATCTAGGTAGGAACTGTATATCGAATTCCCCGAGCTCCACCGACCATTTGATCAACCTTCCAGATGCCTCGGGCTTTTGGAGAATATTTTTTAACGGTAGGTTTGTATAAACCCTGATTGCGTGTGCTTGAAAATAAGGGCGTAACTTTCTTGCTGAGAAGACTAATGCTAAGGCTGTTTTATCTGCTAATGGATAGTGTGCCTCAGTCTCTGAGAGTACCTTGCTAATATAATAGACTGGGCGTTGAACAGTGTCATCTATCCGAACCAAGACCGAGCTTATAACCTGGGAGGAGACGGCCATATACATATACAAAATTTCTTCTGAAACTGGTTTCGAGAGTAGTGGCGGTGAGGCTAGATAAGCTCGGAGTTGTTCGAAAGCTTCTTGGCATTTATCGGTCCACTGAAACCCTGAGCTACGAGCACCTCTGAGAACCTTGAAGAAAGGCAAATATTTGTCTCCTGATCGAGCCAGGAATCGAGAGAGTGTCGCAATTCTTCCATTCAATCTTTGGACTTCTTTGATATTTCTTGGGGGTAGCATGTCCCTTAGGGCTTTGATCTTCTCTGGGTTGGCCTCAATCCCTCGGTGGGTAACCATGAACCCCAGAAATTTTCCTGAGGTAACTCCAAATGCACATTTGAAGGGGTTGAGGCTCATGTTGTAAGATCGAAGAAAACAGAAATATTCTTCTAAATCTGAGATATGCTGGAATTTTTTGAGGCTCTTCACTAGCATGTCATCCACATATACTTTCATAGTGCGTCTGATAAGATTCTTAAAAACCTTATTCATCAGGCGTTGGTATTTTGCCCCCGTATTTTTGAGCCCGAATGACATTACTAAGTAGCAGTACAATCTTTTATCTGTTTGAAAAGCTGTTGCCTCCTCATCAGAAGGATCCATTTATATTTGATTGTATCTAGAATAAGCATCCATGAAACTTAGCATCTGCTGTCTTGAGGTGGCATCAACTAGCTGGTTAATACGGGGAAGCGGGAAACTGTCCTTAGGGCAAACCTTGTTGAGATCAGTGTAGTCTACACACATTCTCCAAGCTCCACTTGCCTTTCGAACGATCACGACGTTGGCCAACCAAGCGGGATAGTGTACCTCCCTTATAAATCTTACGTTTAAAAGTTTATCAACCTCCTGCTCGATTGCCAGCTGACGTTCTAGCGCAAAGTTTCGTTTCTTTTGGATCACTAGTTTACATGCTGGGTTAATCTTGAGGGAGTGCATGATTACTTCAGGATTGATGCCGGGCATATCAGCCAAACTCCATGCAAATATATCTTGGTTTGTACGTAGAAAGTTTACGTACTCTTTTTTCTCTGTATCTGAGAGGAGTGATCCAATCTGTACTGTTCTCGAAGGATACTCCTCTGATAGAGAGATACAGGTAAGATCTTCCACAGGGGAGGCCCTTTGGGGGGTATCTTCACTCCGAAGATCGAAGTCCTCGATGCTCAGAGTAACTGATGAGTGTGGTTGAGCCTGCCTAAGATAGCATGATTGTGCTACTTGTTGATCTCCACGTACGGTCCCAATCCCCGATGGGGTAGGAAACTTGAGCTTTAAGTGGGGAATTGAAGCAATAGCCCCGAAGATTGTTTGGAGTGGCCTTCTAAAGATCGCATTGTAGGCTGATTCGGACTTCACTATAATGAATAGAATGGGGTGTTCAACTTGACGGGGGAATTCTCCAAGTATGACCGGGAGACTAATGGTCCCTTCAACTCTTATAGGTCGGTTGTCAAATCCGTATAATGGACCGACGGCAGGCTGGAGTTTCTCTCGGGATAGGCCCATGCTAAGAAAAGTGGAGTAGAATAGGACATCTACTGAGCTTCCATTATCAACCAAGATCCTTTTAACATTATAGCATGGGTCGCTGATTCCTGCGCTAATCACCAGTGGATCTTGATGGGGGATCTTTACACCTTCTAGATCGGACTCCTCGAAGGTGATGGAGTGATCGACATGAAGCTTTTTTATTGGTGGCTCTTGTTCTCTGCGATTAGAACTTGACAAGGCATTGATGGGCCTCCAGCGATGATTTTGATCTCCCCCACTATTTGGTGATTATTTACCGATTGCCTTTGTTGTCGACCTTGCCCCCCAGTCAGGCTAACCTCATCTCGGGCTAGTGGATTCTTGACAAACTACCGAAGATATCCTTACTGGATCAGTCTCTCAATTTCCTCCTTGAGCTGCCTGCATACTTCGGTAGTGTGTCCACGACTGCGATGAAAATGACAATAGTGCTCCTGGTTCCCGACATTGGGCTTTAAAAGGTATGGCCACTTCACACTCTCTTGGTCTCGGATGGCCATTAATGCATTCGTTCGGGATGTATTAAGTGGCGTGTACTCTTTTTCCTGTCGGGGCTCTCATCGTGGCTGTGAGGGTCGAGGAGGAAGATTGTAGTTTTCTTGCTTCTTCCTTTGTGAGGGGGGATTCTCCATCCCTGAGGGATTTTTACGCTTCTCGGTTGTCTGCTCAAATTGCTTTCTATGAGCATTGATGGCATCATCGGCGGAGATTTGAGCCTCTACTCGATGGATTAGGTCCGCATATGAATGGACTGTGTCCCGCATAAGTGCCGAGTAGAAAGGGCCTGGACGGAGCCCTCCAAGAAATACGCCTCTAAGCAATTCGGGATCTACCCCTAGAATTTGTCGGGCTTCCGTAGAAAATCTTTGAAAGTATTCTTTAAGAGATTCGCCCTCGTTCTGACGTATCCCTGAAAGGTGGGAGGAATCCTTAATCATCCTTCGGTTGGCGACAAACTGTTCGACGAACAGTTTGGCCAATTTAACAAATATTGGAATGGATCAGGCAGGCAGTGAGTAGAACCATGTCCGGGCCTGTCCTTTAAGGGTGGTAGGAAAAACTTGACAGAGCAAAGAGTCCGGGGCCTGCTGGATATGCATAATAGTGCGGTAGTGGTCGATATGCTCGTAGGGGTCTGACGTCCCATCATAAGAATCAATATTTGGGAGTTTGAATCTTGTCGGAACGGGGTATCGGAGGACAGCTTCGGTGAAAGGTGACGACTCCTGAATGTCCCGTTGGCGAAGGGAGTGTCTTGTACCTCTTGTGGGGAACTCTTCTCGGACTAGCCTCCGCAACTCATGCCGGAGAGTATTGCGGGGGAGTTCAGTAACGTGTTGTTGATCCAAATCCTCTGGGACGTCCGGAGGAATATGCTGCCGGTGGCCCGTGCGTGAAGGATGGGTAGAGCTTGCTGTGTCAGCAAGCTCATTCTCTGGACGTATTGGAGGGCGCATTCTAGGCGGAGGAAGGGGGACCTCGACATGAAGAACGTCTTCGAACTCTGGCTGGTCTCGAGGGAGGAGAATATCTTCTTGAGGCACTAGTGCTGGTCCTTGAGTCTCCCTTAAGAGTTGAAGGATCTCATTCTGAGATTCCTCCATCTTTTTGATACGCTCTTTTAGGGATGGTCCTGAAGTTCCTTCTCCGACAAGGTTTCGTCCACCGGGGTGAAAAGAGGCAGATGCCTGCCATCCCTGATCCAGGGACTGATTCCTGGATTGGTGTGAATTGGAGTGGGAGGCTCCCATGATGCGATGACTACGCCTGTTGGCCATTGACGGAGTACTTAGTATAGTGGGATTGACTTTTCCCACAGACGGCGCCAACTATTGCGGGCTAGAAAATACGCGGCGATAGAGATTTAGTTATACGTCTTAGCTTTGCACGGATATCCAGCTCACACACAGAGAACACAAGATTTTTTACATGGAAAACCCTTGAAATAGGAAAAAACCACGGGGTCTAGCCCAATTGAAAATGATTCCACTAGAATTTTGAGTCGGTTTTAAGGGACTGAAATCACCTCCAAGGGTGTTCAGATTACAACTAGTTATTGTTTGAAGGGAGTCGGGTGTTAGACCCAGTGTCACTTGGAAGATGAGGTCTGAACGTCGGGCTTTAAACAGGACGTCAGGTCTTCAGCAGGACGTAGGGACTGAACGTCGGGTCTTTAAGCAGGACGTCAGGTCTTTAGCAGGACGTAGAGACTGAACGTCGGGTCTTCAGGCAGTGGTGCAATGAAACTCCGGCGGTGGTCCGACGAGGCTTTGGTGGTGGTCCGACGAGGTTCCTGCGGTGGTCCGGCGGCTGTCGATGAGGAGCTTCTTCCTTCTCTTCTCTTCTTCTCTCTCTTGCTTGGATCCCCTTTTGTGAAGAATGAGGGCTCTATTTATAGATTTTTTGGAGTGGCATGGCCCATAAATAGGCGTGAGATCAGGGGCGAATAGGGAGTGGTTGAATGGACGGCCGATATTGAATCCTACGATTGTGCACTATTCATTGGTCATTTGAATGCCTTAGTGATGTCGGAATTCAGTGATCTTGGGCTCGTTGGATTCGTCTCGTTGAGCCGTTCGATTCAAGTATAAGCTCGTCAAAATCAGAGTCCGTTTGGTAACTCAAGTAGTGGTTTGAACCTTCCAACAGCGCTTCGGATCCATGATTTGGACCCATTTGGGCTCGGATTGGGTCGAACTTGGTGTCGTTGGGTTCGTATTTTTGAGACGCTCAGTTTGCCATAAGCTCGCTGAAAACGGAGTTCGGATGCTCCCGAAATTAAATTTTGAAGTTTCCAACTAGCTTTTTGCTTCGAGATTCGTGCCCAGTCAAGATAATTTTTGCATGACGTATCATAAATAAATGATGTTTCACACATGACCAAATAATTTTTTGAGGACTTCATAAGTTTATATAGATTTCTTAATACTATTATTTGTAATAGTGATGTGAGATTCGTATTTTATTTGTGGAAGATAGCATTGTTGTGGATACAATACTCCAATTTTCATCTATTTTTTATCCACAAATAGATGGTTAGATTGTGGTTGTTAATATGCTACTTGAAAACTTAATAAAATATCCACTAGGAAAACATTTACTCAATTGAGATTTTAATTTAGTTACTTTTCAATTTGCATATAATAACATAAATTTCAAAACTAAAAATAAAAGTTCATTTAAGATTTTGAATGGTTGCATTTCTAAGATGCTCATAGATATTATATTTAGTTTCCATCTCATACATTTTCTAACTCAATATTATATTAGCAAATATTTTCTTGGCTATCATTAATTTTTTAGAAAATAAAATAAAATTAATAACTATAAATATGCCGAGGGAGTAATACATAAAAGATTTCATAGAGAATATAATGTGGGGACTATTTTAATTTGCATTTGACCCGAGTAATATCCCTCTTTAACGCTTTAAAGTATAAAAGTTTTACAAGCAAGTGCAAGTGATCACTTTAGAATCTTAAGGAAACTTGGGCTTAATGCTTATTTTCTAGAATTTTCTTTTAATATACTTTTCATTCTTTTTTTTTTTTAATATGGAAGATGTTTTAGCTAAAAAATTACATATAATAAAAGGGTTTTGAGATGAATACTATCGCATGTGTACTTAACATTCAATTATTAGTTCTTTCTCAACCCATCTTCTTTGAGGTGGATAATATACTTGTAGAGGAGCCACCCATAGATGTTGCTAGTCAGGACAACATTCCTCTCAAATGGTAGAAGAATAACCCTATTGAAAAAGATGCTTAGAAGAATAACCCTATTGAAAAAGATGCTTAGAAGAATCACCCAAACATTTGTACCTTCTATATGAAAGAATCACCTTGTTAGGTTAGTTCCTTCTCAACTGACCTTCCAACAATTGCACTCCAGGGAATTAAAGCCCTTTTAATTTTAAAGATGGAATTAATGAAGTCAATAGGAAGAGAGAGTATTCATTATAATTTGACTACCATTTGGATTTCTTGTAATCAATGAAATCTATATGGAAAAGTTCAATAGAATGAAACTGCAATAAATGTGGAAAATCATTTTTCTTTTTTGGGAAAGCCTAGGTGATCAAGAACACTTCTTTGGTGAGAAGTTTATCTTTTTTTATTTTACCTTTATTTAAATATTTTCTTCTTATTATTTTCATCATTAAAAATCTCTCTTATTATTTTCATCCCTAAGTGTTTTATTTAAATATTATCTTCTTATAATTTTTCTCTAAGTCATTTCAACATATTCTTCCCAAATTTGGCAAGTTAGCCAACAATCCAACCATTCCTCCTTTCACCTCCTCAACAAAATTTTTAGATCATAACCCCCATTAACTCTTTCATCTTTTTTAATAACCTAATTATCTACATAATATCTACACCAATCATATCACTCAACATAACACCCTTTTATGCTTGTCATGAAAACAACCAACTAAAATTTAGTTAGAACCAAACAATCCCTTAGACAATTTTAACCTTCCATGGATTTCAATCTTCCCAAAGCCTTCCAAGCACCCAATCACATTCTTTGGGTCACTCTACATCTTTCCATATTGATTAAATTTACTCACCTCAACTCTCCACTTTATAGTCAACATACACATTGCATCATAACCATTCTTATAGGATCTAGAACAAAAGCTTCAAGGAAAGTTAACCTTAAGTGATTTCAATTAAGATAGATTTTGGCTACCTCAACTTTCTCAATATCTTGTTCTATGGAGTCAATGTTGATTACATTCATTGATAGTGATCATCTAATTAGATAATTCCTATAATAACACTCTTATTATCACATCATTGATTGTCAATTTTCAAATTTGTAGCATCCTCATATATGTTGGAAATTCTATAAATATTAGCTTTAAAAGTATCTTTGGCCAAATGCATCTTGATCTTTTTATCTTGATACCTACTATTGGGCCATTTTATGGATTCAATGATGAATGCGGGGAAATTAAGAGTGTCTTTGTGTTGCCAATTACTTAGGGGAATGTGCACAATAATTTATTATCAAGTTCTACTTCATAATAGTCAATACCCCAACAACTTACAAATTTAATATTCAATTATCTATTTCTTAACACTTTTAAAGTGATATTTTTGACATATCCCATTAAATTTTATATTGGAAGGTGTGCTATAATTATCCATAAAAATTTATTACAATCTTTTATGTCACTTGAGGGTAGTAGGTAGCATAGAAGAGAAATTGATGTAACTCAATGTTTATAACAGAGTTGTATTCAATACCTCAGAAGCCATACAAAAAGTTGTCATATTTGAAGTCGATCCAACTCATATCCTCTATATTAGCACATCCTTAGATCCAAAGTATAAGAAAGAACTTATGAATACCCTTAAATAAAATACCAAGATTTTTATTTGTTCAGTCGCAAAAATGTTTGGAGTCTAACATACATGTCACATGCTACCATCTTAATATTGACAAGGCAGCCATGCTAGTAAAGAAAAAAATTTGTTATATTATAACAACTTTGGCATTACCTATTCATTGAAGTTCAAAACTACTAAAGGTCGACTTTGTTTGAGATGCATAATATCCAAATTAGATTTTTAGTATACTAACGGTAACAAGCATAACGAGAAGGGGAAAAATGTGTGGATCTCAAAATTTTGAATTCAATTTAACCCAATGATAATTATCTTCTTTCACAAATAGATATATTGCTTGACTCGACGATCAACTATTCAATAATGAGTCAAAGAATTTCAATGACTAATAAAATGATGTGCATGTGGATAGGTGGTGAGTTGTCATGCTACGAGGCATACGAGAACATGAGTGTTAATCAAACATAGCAGTGTGTGGTAGTGGACATGCGATTGTGCCAAAGTACTAGTGAGTAATGTCGGGGATAAGGTCTACCACAGGAATCAATGATTGGGAGAAGACTTGGGCTTCATTTGGTATGGCTTTCTTACTGCTTCTTAAAGCAGCATTATAGTATAAAAATTATAATTTTTGTACTAAAAACTGTTTTAAGAAGTAGTAAGAAAGCCATCCCAAATAAAGTCTTATACAAGAGGTGGCAACTGAGAGTTATAAAGAGATATGGCACAAGACAAATTTACATAAGAAAGAAAGGAAAGACTGAAAGATAACATTTGGAAACCAAGCAATGAGTATGCTACGCATGGCAGAAGGCGACACTATATGTGAAGATAATCTTTGTAATCCATTTTTTCCCAATAAATATGTTTATAGCATGTCTTATCATATCAAAGTAAGGTTTACTTTTATTCAATTTATGTCTAATCTTTTACTTTAAAAAAAAAAACTATTGGTGGCTTTTATTGCCTGTCCAAACCCTTTTCTTTTTGAGGGGCTATTTGGCAACAAGGCTTTATTAGGATTTAGTAAATCCTATATATCCAATTTTAGTAGATCATGGGTTCATTAAATCCTGAAAATTGTTTGGCAATATAGTTGTTAAATCTTGTCAAATCCTATTAAACAGTTTGACATTGTAATCCATAATTTAAGACAATTGATTCATTTAAAAAATAAATTTAATGTATTCTGAATTTAATTTATGCGTTAAATATTTTTTTTGGGTAAATTTTGTGCAGTATATTTAAAGAAAAAGGATTACAAAAATGGTCCTACCCAAACAAAACATGGAAGGAACCAAAGATTAAGCGAACAACAAAACCATTACAAAACAAGGAGATTAAAACAGAGATCAATGGACTCAGGTACAGGAACCAACATATTTGCTACCATCACAGGGGATGTCAGTAGCCAAAACCACTCTTCCTTGGTTGTCAGAAGATCCATGAGCGTGCAGCATAACGGGCCATCCAGAACAAAGAGATATCCCAGAAAATGAACTAATCAGGAGCCAAAAGCATAGGATTGCATCCAGTAAGAATAAAAGAAACCAAAGACCTGTAGTAATAGAAAAGAACGACAGCCCAAGAGATCGAGCTGGCCATCCAAAGGAAGAGACCATTCGAAGCGTCCCGGTAAAGTTGGTTCCACTCATCATTGTCCACAAAAACCACTCAGCACTTGAAACAAAACGGGAAAGCTTGTTGTAGCAAATCAATGTGTTTCCAGTGAACTGTCTTTGCAGAAACCGCATAAACAATCTTCTTAATTGAAACATTGCGGGAGACATCAAAGAGATTAAAACGAGCAGCATTCCTTTCTCTCCAAAGATGATATACGGTGCAGCAAATCACCAAAAAACAAAAATTCTTCTCAATACTCTTAAGCTCCGAATTGCCCTCAATGAAATCAAAAACCTGTAGTAAGTTAGGGGGCAGCAAAAAAACCTGTAGATGGGAGATAAGGTATTTGAGGATAGAGAAAGAGAAAGTGCATTGGAAAAAACAGTGAGCAATGGTCTCGTTGTCCAGCCTACAAAAAGAGCAAAACGACTGAATCAAAATTTTCATTTAGCCAGAATATCCACTATTTTTAGGCCTCCCATTAAAGCCAACCACACATAAGCTGAGTATCTCAGAGCAAATTTTTGATGCCAAACATATTTACACCAAGTAACCTTTCAGAATTTTCAAAATATTTCATGTAAAAGGAATTAAAGCATGGTTTGTCATTTCCAGCCCATGAAATCGACTGATGAGGGACATTGATAATTTGAACTTGAGAAATGCGGTTCAGCAGTGAAGGTCCAAACTGGGTAGGAAGAATCCAAGCCCCTTCATTAATGTAATTCTTAACTAGAGAGAGGTCAAGATCAGGTAGGAGAGAAATCTCAGAGATTGCTAAACCAGCACATCAGGGGTCCCACAGCATAGATAAATTACTGTCATGTGAGGTAATGTGAAAAATAAAAGACCCCTTGATGTCACAGGCAATAGAGTGAATGTGCTTCCAGAATTTAAAGATTCTGGTAGTGATTAAATATGAGTTACTAATTAATTATAATTTTAATTAACATGAATAAGTTATAATGATAAATAATATAATTAGAAGCTTACTTAGTTATCAAATAATTTAATTACTAGTTATAGTATTAATTATCAAACTATTTTTAAGAGGTTAATAAGGATTTGATATATAATTATATTGATAATTACCAAATTAAATAGTTAATTATTTTTTGAAAGAACTAATTATGAATTATTAATTCTACTAATGATTTTATTATTTATTTAAATTGGTTTAATTTGTTTTAAAGAGTACTAATACTACTAATTATTTTATTAATCACTTAAATATTCTACTACTAACTAATTATCAATTATTATTTATAATGTTAATTATATAATTAATTATTCCATTTCAAATTCAAAATCTTAAGCTAATTATATTCATTTTTAATTACAAATTAGACAACTAATTATTTAATTAAGCTTATAAGATTACTTAATTTTACTACTAAATTTTTAATTAATTTAATTAATTGTTAATATTTTAGAGGCCATTTAGAATTTGCTAATTATACTATAATAAATAAGGATATTTACATGCATACCACTTTATTTCAGGCTATTTATATATTTAACAATCAAAACATTAATATTACATGCCTACCACCGATAAAACAAATTTGGATGCATGTAATGAAATATTAAAATTTATAGAATGGTATGAATAGTAGAAAAGAATTTAAGAATGATATATTTGATATTAAAGTTGTATATGGGTGGTAGGCATGTAATATTAATATTTTGGATGTTAAATATGTAAATAGCATGAAATAAAATGGCATGTATGTAAATTTTCCTAATTATTAATTATACTAAATTAGATTAATTACTAATTTAGATAAAGACTCTCTAGGGTTTGTTTTAATGTTCTCCATTTATGCGTTGCCGTTAATTTGCCTCGTCGCCATTTCCGTTGCTGGAATTAGAGCGTTGAAAGAGTGGCTAAAGAAGCTTTTTAGCCTCCTCTTTCGACGTCAGATCGAAAATCACAATGGGAGCTCGCTCGCTGCGAAGGTAACCATCTTTCTCTAATGCAAGAACGCAGCGCGAGTCCTGAATCGTGTAGTCCGTAATCCCTTAAATCCTCCGAACTACGGGATTTTGTAAATCCGGGGGATTTACGGCAAAAAAATGCTAAATCCGGATTTACGCCTGATGCGAACTTACAGCGGCAATTTCTTACGTTTGGCAGGATTTAGCGTAAATCCGGCGTAAATCCTACTTGAAACCTGCTACGAAACAGCCCCTGAGTGAGGAACAATTATTACGTTCTCCGACCGGACATTCAGTAACGTCCGGTCGGAACGTCCGGTCGGAGGCCAAATCACGCCAAAAAATGAAAAATACCAAGCAATACCAAACAATAACGAGGAATATCATCACGTGAAGACCCAATACCGAGTTATACAAAAGTTGTACCGAGTTTTTTCTGAAAAAACTCGGTACAACTCGGTATTGCTCGGTATAGCTTGGTATAACTCAATATTGATCTTCACGGAATGATATTCCTCGTTATTATTAAATAATACCTAACAATATCGAGCAAATACCGAATTTTTTTTATGGGATTTTCCTCCGACCTAAGTCCTTACACCGGACCTAATAAAAGTTCCTGAGGTGAGAGGCCAGGCGCTGGATCGCTCGCTCCAATGGCAGTGACTGTGATTGTCGCTTCGAGTTTTCCTTCGAGCCAACACCTGATTTCTACCTCTTCTTCTTCGTGCCCTCATCGGGCTTCGAAAGCTCGGACGCCCTTACTCCAATCTTCGAGGGGAAGCATCGCCACTTCCTCATCTTCAAGCTTCGTCGGTGAGAAGCTTTTTCTCGCCGGAGGGGTTAATCAGAGCAGAAGAGAATGTTCATTGTGGAGGAACCTCATATTTGTTCCACCGAAGGCTGTGTCGGAGTTGAGTGATTCTGAGGCATTCCTTGATTCCCCCACTGGCGAAGTAAGTTGCTGTTTCCTTCGTTCTTCTGTGATTTTTATTTGAAATGTTGTAGTCTTCTTGATTAGCTCTAGTTGATTAATTCTTGATTTATTTAATCAGAGTAAATGAGCTTCTTTACTGCTATTGGTCAGTTCAGATTATTTTGCCCCGCATGGATGTGTTGCGATGGTAAATTGGGAACGCTTCTTTGTTGTTAAACGCAAGGATGCTGAATCTGGATTGTTCCTACTTTTGTTTGGTGGAAGATATTCTGGTTAAGTTTGTTCAGTAATAGGATAGGGGATGTGTGCTATTTTCTGTGTATTTGTGGATAATTTGTGTGCATTTGAGCATGCCTTTATCTCATGAATTTTTTGTTATGATATTATTTGACCTGGAATAATTTTCCTTGGGACCTGGACATGAGATTTTATAATCAAAACTCTACCATGTGCACGGAGCAAACATATTGACTTTCCTTTAGAGCTACTTTTTTAATCTATTTGGTGTTACTGAATTGTCAAGATTTGCTTTTTCATAGACCTTAACAAGTTTAGGCGGAAGAAATACTGTTTGATTTCTACAAGTTCACTTCTTATTTACCTTAAACACAGAGTTGATGTTCATACAGAAAACAAGATAGGATATTGCTACAAATTGACAAAAGAGATGGAGTTGACTTATTTTTTCTCCACTCTTTGTCCTCCCATACTGATTGATTTGTCATCATCTTCACACTTATGGATTTGTGATCCAAAACCTATGTTTTGTTTGGTTTATTCTACTTAAGCTTTGGATGTATGTATAATTGAACAGGAATATATTTTTGGGTAGGATATTTTATGAATAGCAGTTTGGTCTGTTTTGGTGGAGCTTATGCTGATACTAGCGGAGTTTAGGGTCTGTAGAATTGAGCGTAGCTAGATTCAGTTAAGGGATATGAAGTGATACTAGTGTTTTTATTGGAAAACCAAACCTTGAAAAGGAGCTGAATGAAGATTCTTTCTTATTGATTGAATTTAGTCTTCCTTGGATTTCACCGTGCATATTCTTCTTTGCTTTTGTCCAATTGTTTGAGTTGGAATTGGGGAGAGTAAGTGAGAGAGGGGGTGCTAGTTAGAGAGAAAGTGATTGTATCAAATGTACACTTAGAAACAGATCCCAATTTTAGGGCTGTTTAATACATTAGCAACGTGAGAAAATCTTTGGAGAATTGCAAAAGCAATTGACTGTATAGTAATTTTTCAAAGAATAGATTGGTAATGACATAACCTGATGTAGGACTTAAATGTTTAAAAGATGTGAATTTAGGATTTTGCACGCTTTAATTTAGAGAACAATAACAGTTAAATACTTGTAGTGATCTAAATGATAAAATAAAACTAGGAAGCGACGAAACTAGCTTAGGTCAAATCACATGTATAGAAGTTTAGATCTTAAAATAGTCAATTACTCAAACGTTGCATAAATGGAAGGTTTTCAACAAGAATCCCTATGTTAACAACAAGACTAGCCACTATGAAAGGATCCCTTGACTCTCTTAATCACTAAAAGCTTGAGCTGAGAGAAGTTAACAAGATCTTTGTGAAACAAACTGAAACCACAATTGAAAAGTGACTAGGAAGATAAAAAAGTTGGAGGAAGAGTTTACCCAAAAGAAAGGGAATACGAAGCTCCGGTGCGGTAGTTTGGGTGCTTGAGAGGGAGCGGGCAGAAGCACACACCTCCAAGCTGACTTAGGACAACAATTTAATGATCTCTGGATGGTGGGCAATAAACTAACTTGGGCTGGATCCTTTGGGCAGCAATCTGAATCTTCTGGACAGCACACGATGGTCTCCGGGCAGCAAGACAGCCACCAAACACTGTCCAGAAAATCTGGACAGCAAGTTGGCAATCCTAGAAGTAGGGTTTTGGAAAAGGTTTGGGAGAGAGGAAGGGAGAGGGAGGTGGTGGTCGACCGAGGCTAAGTTTGGGTTTGCTTCTCCCAAAATCTGAATTTGGATTTCAGGTTTGGAGAAAGTGGGAGTTAGGGATATGAAATTTGAATTTCTAGTAAGAAGGGAGAGGGAAAAATAGGTAAAGCATTTCCTTAATTAATCCTCTTGATTTGAGAGGATTAATGAGGGATGGGAGAGAGAGGGGCAGCGGGTAGGAGAGGGAAGGAATTTGAATTAATTCCAGTGGGAGAGGCTTCCTTTTGGAAGGAAATTAATTAAGTGGGGACAAGGGGAATTCGACCAAGAGAGAGAGAAGAGGAAAAGGTGTCTAGGTTCAATGTGTTTGGACCTAGAGCTTTAATTAATCAATTAATTCTGATTTGATTAATTGATTTGATTTTGGACCCATTCCAAAAATATGTTTATCAAATAGGAAAGAATTTGAATTTTAAATTCGATTGAATTTAAATGATTGAATTTAAATTCAATTCCCTTCCAAATTGGGGTTGGACTAAATAAGGAAAGTGGAGGATTTTGGAGGAACTTGGAAAGGGGGTGAGGGAGGCCATGGCTTTGGTGGGGAGGGAGGAGGCCGGTGGCTATGGGGGTCAAGGGGTGGCTCGGATAAGGTGTGGGGCCGGCAGTTGGACGGTGGAAATGGGGTGACCGGTCATTGGAGGTGGGGGAGGAGCTTGGCCAACCGTTGTGGATGCCTTGGAGCCAGTGGCAACAGGAGTGGGAAGGGATATTGGAGATGATGGCGACCACAAGCCTGGACTCATCCTGCAGCTGGTGGGTGATCTGGTTCCCTCTCCTAGGGATTTCTCTCCAAATCTCTCAAGCTCTCATAAGAACACAAGATTGTAGGAATTTCATAATAATTCTTCATTAGTCCTCTCAAAGAAGATGAGGGACTTAAATAGTCCAATGCATGAAGGGAAAAACAAAAGACAACATTGCCCCTAGGGCTTACAAATAACTAATCCCTCAAGTAAGGGCATACATGAAAAATGACATAAATAAATCAAAATACATAAAATAACTCAAAAATAAATCGGCGCGATCGTGGTAGACTTTCCAAGATCTGATGTCCTCATCATAACCCTAATAATAACTTTATGACAGCGATCCCTTACTTGACTATCTTAATCACTAAGCTTGATGGATTTGAGGCTTTGGAGAGCAAATACGAAATTTAATTTTTTATTTTTTTAATAAAGAAAAATGTGTTTAAAAAAAATTCATAAAATATTTAAGAAGCATGTCGGAGATAAGTGTACAATTTATTTTTAATATTTTTTTTGATTGGACACTTCTTTGGCATGTCTGACACGTGCGTGTCATGTCCAATACTTGTCGGATATCACATACCTCTTTGAGAAGAAGTATCGGTGCATCATAAAGCTCTGAATACAGATTTGAAGCAGAAAGATAGGTAGCCCGATCATGAAAGGAATTTGCCGCACTAGCAAGTCAAGGCTGAACTTGCCCTGAGTATTCAGGCTTAAGGCGCACACTTTCATTAGTCAGTAAGCTGCGACCTGATGCCTTCTTCATAGAATTTCTATTTTGTCGGGGTACTCAAGCTGAAGAGACTTATTCAATGGTCACTGCTAACCGTTTTTGGTCCCAAATCTTTGGGGTTGCTTTTTCCAATAAACGTTGGTTACATTTCTTTATGCTATTTGTGCCAGTAACCGGTTTATGGATGAGTGCTATTGGGGTAGTCGGTCTGGCTCTGAACCTACGTGCCTATGACTTTGTTTCCCAAGGCATCTAAGTTGAGGCATAGACATAACTTTTTCAAGTAAATCTAATATATATCCAAACAAACAATGCCTAGAAAATCAAAGCTTATGAAGCTCAACTCTCTCAAACATTATTTCATTGTTTAGGGGTTGCACAGAGATGCATGGCATGAGGAAGATTGAGAGGATGTTGATACAAGCAGAATGAGGTAGTTGAGAAAAAAATTCAACTATAATTATCATTCTAATGAAGTTTCTATGTGATTAGAGTGAGAGAGATTTTTTAAGTCAGATTTTATGACCTTAAACTTCTTTCTTTTATTGAATTGGGAGTGAAGTGATGCTGGTGGATGACTTTTTGGTGAGATTAATGGCTTAAATTTCTTTTGATTCTTCTTTAGTTAATGTCTAAGGATGTGATAAGAATTTTATGGTGGAAATATGAGGGATTTAGAGAGATTTGGTAGAATGAAAGCTAATATGATTTTGACTTTTGCTAGTTTGGGTTGTTTTACAATATCTAATGAGGACATCGACAGACGCTACCGACATGTTTATCGCCGGCGAAACCGCAGATCGACGGCCACGATTCAGCGCCTCTACTTCTAGATGTCATTTTGTATTTTTATTATTATTGTCTTGTTTTACTGTTTTCCCATTTTACCCATGTGGGGAGTTATGTCTTATTGTAGCCCAAGGGGCATTTGAGTACTCTTTTTTTTTTTTTTTTGAGTACTTTTATTTCTTTATGTTTGAAGACTTATTTATAAGGGTCTCATGCTTTGTAATAGACTAATGAACATTTGAATGAAATTTGTGTTTTATTTCTACTTCGTCTTGCATGAGTGCTTGAGAAGGAGGAGAGCTCAATGTGAGCATTCGCAACACCCACCAGTCGTTGGAAGCGTCCTCGACTCGTGGCTTAAGTTATCTTGTTGTTTTCTTTTCTAAATTTTGGATCTTATTGTCTCCACACCAATCCTCGCCCGAGATCCTTTCTTCCAACTCGTCATTCGCTTGTTCCCACCACTAGAACTTCAATCCCTGTTGAATTCCCCCACCCAACCCGTTGGGTTTCCCCCTCCTCCTACATTAGCCGCCGGCCATCCCATACTCCACCCATGGTGACGACATCCATCATCCTAGTGGCTCCTTGATTGTGGCCTAGCAATGAATGAGGAAGTTACTACATTTTGAATTTCAAATTTTGAAATTCAAAACTTTCCTTATTTGAAATCTTCCAAAAAAGGAAAGTTTTGAAGTTGATCCAATTCAAATTTCTTCACATGAGGAGTTACTAATTTTTCATCCTAGGTAGCAACAACCTATTTGGAAAGTGTGTAATTGCTCCCTAACCCCCTCCCCTCTCTCTTAGCCGCCGGCCCCATCAAAGGGGGTATCTCCTTCAAGGCTAGTTAATGACAATTAAGACTCTTGATTCAAATTTCAAATCCAATTTAACTCCCTCCAAATTTAATTGAAATCTGAAATTAACTTCAGATTTTTGTAAACCTCTCCCCTCTCTCACCCATGCCGCCGGCCACCTAAGGAGGAATCCCTTTAATGCACTTAATGCATTCATTACACCCATTTCAAAAATCCAAATTCAAAATATTCTCCCTCCAAATTTAATTAAATCTGAAATTAAATTCAGATTTTGATTAAAACTTCCCCACACCTCCTCATCACCTAATCTTCTAACCCTAGCCGCCTCTCACTCCATAGCCGCCCCTCCTTGCTCCGTTTCCCCACCTTAGGCCGGCCCTCTCTTCATTTCCCCTTGAGAGGTTGAGACAAAAGAAGAAGGCGACAACATCTCCCCACCCACTTCAATGTTGAATGGCGGATCCCGAGCTTGAGTGGGGTCTAGTATTCAACGCCGACGGGAGCATCAACGTCCTACGGTCACTTTGCTTCGACGTAGGATTTGAAGACGAAACCACCGTGGAAGAGTACTTGGAGAGAGTCGTGCCAATCCTTGCAAGCATCTACGACCGACAACTTTCAAAGCACACTTGGGGCCTCGACGGTCATCTACGACTTCCATCCCAACCGGCGACTTTTCCTCCGACGAAGTTCTTCGGCGCCCTTTCTCTAGTGGTAACTTCCGTCATCGCTTGGATCTTCTATCTCCGCCAAAAGTCCACTAATTCTTGAGTGATATGGCCCCAAGGTGAAATTCTCGTTGTTAAACGTTGGGTTTTGTTATTGTACTTTGCATATTAAATTCTCCTAGAACTTGGATTGAATCGGCTTGGTTAATCTCTATTGCGAATCTTTGGCCTAAGCAAGTTGATAT
The DNA here is from genome assembly GCA_022539455.1 of Dendrobium nobile. Taxonomy (NCBI): domain Eukaryota; kingdom Viridiplantae; phylum Streptophyta; class Magnoliopsida; order Asparagales; family Orchidaceae; genus Dendrobium; species Dendrobium nobile. The sequence goes on along the minus strand of CM039736.1, from coordinate 68,559,429 downwards.
TTTCAAATTCCTAACTCAACTTTTATGTGCTTGTTTTAAATTCATAAGGAGCAACACTTTAATCGTTTCTTTTAAATTTCTAAACAAACTCCTCGTAGTTTCACATCAATATCACTTTTAGAAAAGAACTTTAGATAATACAAAGGTTGGAATTTATATGTTGGATAACTAACTTAGGATTTAAACTTGTGATTCAGAGTATATGATAATATTTTGTGGAGTTTAAGGTGGTTTCGAGATGTAGGGAGCAATACTAGATTTTAACTATCCCTAGTTTGGCCGAGAGCTTCAAAGAGGGAATTAGGGTGGATTCAATATTATTATTTTATTGAAGGCTCTATTATCAGTGCACACTACCCATGAGCCATATTTCTTGAGAATCAGTAAGTTTGGTATAACTTATGGACTCAAAATTTCATTTATAAACTCTTTTTATAGAAGTCCATCAACCCGTCATTTCAACTTAACATGATACATCAAGTTTATAAATAGTGAGGGAGGCTTGGTAGTTGCATTTTTAAAATTTTATAATTACATGTTGAATGCCGCCAAATGGAGTTAATTTATAGAGGAGTTCCTAATGAATTAAATCCTTTTGAAGTTAATAGCTTTAACCCGCATGAGCTGCTCATTTGTCTCATTAGCAGCTTGTATGGTGACTAAGAACCTGTGATGCACAAACATGGACACGGACACATATAAGAGAAGACACGAACACGAGATACATCAATTATTAAAAATATAGGACACGGACAGGGGTTGGACGGTATTATAATTTTTATATTTTAAAAATAGTGCATAACAATTGAATAAGTATAATATTAAAAATATTTTAGAAATAATAAGTCATTTAACTAGAATTTATGTTTAAAATGATTAATATTAGGATGTCGAGAGTCAGACAATGATGTGATGTATAAGGCATCAAGAGAGGAGATGACAATCCTATCGAGAGTCGGGCGTCAATGTTATGTAGTAAGTATTATGCATCAATGCCAATTGGGTGTTATCGTCAATGCTAAGAGGGTGCTGGTCATCGATGTTAAGTACAAAGATGAGTTGTCTAGTGTTGAGCATCAATTTCAAAACTATTAAACTTTGATGTTGAGATGGTTTTGAAATGTCGATGTTGAAATGGCATCGGACATTGTTGTGAAACTAAATTCGCGACCCGCCAGAGAGGAATGAAAATGAGAGTATTAGATAAAGGAGATATTGAGTGTGGCCGATTGATTTGATGTTGTGGATAAGAAATAAGAATTTTAGTTTTTATATTTTAAATAAATAAAAATTTTAAATACAAGAAATTATATTTTTAAAAAATTATAAAATATTTAAGACACGCTTGTCCAATTTGTATTTAATATTTTTTTAATTGGACACGTTTTCGGCGTGTCCGACATGTGTCGGAGGTGTGTCGGATTTGTGTCGTGTCGAACACTATATGGCTCTTTTAGGAGAAGTGTTGGTACATCATAGCTAAGAATATGATTATCCCTAACTTTTGCCCTCTATAATTTTTTTTTAATTAGGATATGCAACTATTCTTTTCTTTATTGTTGAGTTTTAAGTTTTTTCATACAACTAAGCTTTAGAGCCTTCGTAATAGGCTTTAAGGGAACAAATTTAATTATAGTGCCCTCATACTTGAAAATATGCACATTTTCTCATTTGTAATGGTCCATATTTTAGCTATATAGCCAAGCACCTACCAAGGATGATTTTTTCCACACCATTAGTAAAACATTGCAGCATATCTCATCTTTATATCCACGTAGTTAGGTGGGAAATAAGTATCTCTTGGTTACCAAAAACAAGGTATTATCCACCCAAGCGACATTGTAAGGCTTAAGGTACGACTCAAAGCTAGGTTTGGCCTTTAATAAAGTAGCTTTAGAACGGAGTTACGATTCTACCACTATTAATTACAAGTTTATGCATTTTGTTTCGACGAGTAACACGAATATGAAAAATATTTTTTCTTATCTAATCTTCTCCAACAACTTGAGAGTTGTGAACATGCATTGTATTACTACTATATTTTCCCCAGCATGGCGAACGTGATTGTTTTTGGTGATGGCCTCGTTGTCTTCTATGTGCTCAATGCTTTCATCATCGAAAGATTAAAGATCGAGATCTTGCTTAATCAAAAATATCTTTTGAATGGGTTGATTTGACATGATCTTTTTGGCTGCATAATAAAAAATATCCTTATTCGTGTTGTGAGTGGAAGGATTCCCTTTCATAGAACTTATAACTTTGGCTGCACTTGAGTTTGTAGTCTAGACAAACCTAACGATTAAATTTTATTCTAATTTAGTTTAAAGGAATTCACTTTGGCTGTTCTCACGTGATTGTTAGTAGTCTTAGTTTTTGCATACTATTGAGATCACTCAATTTTCATTGCCTTATGTTGTACATCTTATAAAGACTCTGAAGCATACAAATTGACTTCTCTTTATAGCTTAAGCTTTTTGTTCATTAATGAATCTAGACATACCATCTAAGGCTCTTCCAGGAGAACATAATAAGTAAATGGTTACTCATACTATGGTTTCAGTACTCTATTTGAGATTTATCAACCACTCAATTAGTTTAAATTTATATTATGTTGGATATTATTTTAGTTGGAGCTGATATTTCATTTCATCCTTGGTGCTAATATAGGGTTTACGTTATGGACTTATGGTTCAATTCAATTTTGACTCCTCACCAAAACTTTTGGTAGTAATTAGTAAATATAAGTTAACTATCATGAATCAAATATGTTAGAGACTACCTATGCCATGTCAATGGAAGAAGACCTTCATCTTGAAGAGCCAATCCAAATAGACAATTGGATTGTGCTTTTTATTGAAAGCAGGGTCTTCAACTATAACACTTTTTTATAATTCAAATATATCATCACTTCATGTAGTTCATATTATTTCTATGATTATTTTGTTGTGAAGGTTCAGGATTATCTTATTATAGTTCTTCCTCTATACAAAGTTTAATGACTCATGCTTGGGTTACGTTAGGATAGTTGTCTACATTATTGTCAGTATCATTGTGACAATTATGAGTGCTCCTAGTATTATTATCAAGATTTAATGAACTCTAAGACCATCTTTTATCATTCTTTGAAATGGTGTTTGCAAAGAAAATGAACCTCAACCCACACTTGATGGTACTGATGGCTCCTTAAATGTTATAGGGTTTATTATAGCGATACATTGAGTTGATTGGGCAACTCATACTTGACCCAAATTTTGAGGGTTGCCAATTGGATGTAGGAGGATACCCTTTGAGGTACCTTCATTGGGTTCCTTTGAATTTTAGGTGAGTTTTGTAGTGATTCGATTTGACAGGGAAAATCATCAAATCAACCCATAATTTTATTAAAGATGTTCTCGATGATTTTTACATACGTCAAAGGTCATTCTATATTTTTTTAGGTTTGTTACCCTTTGGTCCAATTGCTCTATGGATGATACCAGATTGTCAAGTTCTTGCCCTTATGTATAGCAAGTTTCATGATGACAAAAAGGAAGATATGCTATGAATGTAGTGTAAACACAAATTGGATGAATGTAACCAATCAAGAACCTATGCGGTGATGATGAAAATACAGATTGATTTGATTTGAAAGACAAATGATTATGCTGAAAAACAAGGTTTAGTTTATAAAACATGTTGAGATATGTTGAAGATTGATTCCTATTAGTTGTATAGTGATAGGTAGTATATGTAGGTGGCTTCTAATTCTAAACACACACATGGTTGACAGAACTCTCCCTTTCATAAACCAAAATTGCAAGTAGGGCAACAGTAGGTTAGTTAGTATTGCTTTTAGTGGAGTTCTATGGGCAAGGATCACGAATTGGTTAATTGATTTGGAAGCAGCAAACAACAACAACAATAACATCAAGCATTTATCCCACTACGTGGGGTCGTCTACATGAATCTTTTTTCTCCATTATATCTTGTTAAGAGTTAATTTTTCATTTAAATCTAATTAAAGAAAGATCATTTCTAATATTTTCTTACCAAGTCTTTTTAGGTCTATCTCTACCTTTGTTAAAATAGGCCAAATCTAATACATCTACTCTCCTAACAGGGTCATTAAAAGGCCTCCATTTTACATGATCAAACCATCTAAGGCGACTCTCCCTAATCTTATATGTCACTGGAGCTACTCCAACCTTTTCACGAATATGTTCGTTTTGTATCCCGTCTCTAAGAGTAAATCCACTCATCCACCTGAGCATCCTCATCGCAGCAACACTTAACTTAATATTATGCTTCTCTTTTAATGGTCTGTGCCATAAAGCATTAAAAATTACCTTCTGATGACCAACTAACAATTGAGGAGTTTATGCCTATAAAGGAATGATTGAGTTTCATAAATCTATAGGTTCTTGACTAATGACGATCATTGATCCTTGAAAAATCTATGGAAATGTCGATAGCTGGTTGGACGTCAACGATGAGTTGTTGTCTGTGGTGTACAAAGGAATGGCTTGGTTTTACCATGGCAAGGTTGAAGGTTGGAAACTAGCGAAGGCAGGTGAAATAGGAGAGGTATGTGTGGATTTACCAATGGAGCACAATTTGGCATAAAGTTTAGTGCATGAGAATGAGAGGTGCAATGGGCTGGAATAAAGGTTGAATGTGAGAGGGGATTATTGAGATCACACACAAGTTTGGAGTGATGGTGACAGTGCAATAAAAAACAACATATGGATGAATGCGTGGAGGGAGGATTATACTAGAACATAGGAGATAACTGCATGGTGCAAATTTGGTGAGAGCGAGGATCGGACACGCAGCTTCAATCAACATCAAACAAGAACACATCCAAGACAAGGCTTGCATGATGCATGAATTGATGCGACAAGAGGCATAATGGAGGGAGCATGACTTGAAATTTTGATCATGGACAATGATGAGCACAGGATGCATGAGGGACTCAACTAGACTAAATTAGCAATGGAGATGAAGGCTTAGATACACTTTGAACCTAGCTCTGATGCCACTTAATTATGCGTGCGTGTCAGAGAGAGAGAGAGAGCACAATAGCCAGAATTAGAGAGAGAATTAGAATCTAAAATTCTATTCATTCTTCAACTGATCATCACAAGTGAGCCCTAGAAGTCATTTATAATGAAAGACCCGGGGTTACATGTAAAGAAAGTAGCATCATAGTTACTAGAAAATATGTCCTCATAAAAATAACATGGTAGGAAACAAAACTACTTAGACCAAATTCAAATAGTCCCAAAATTTTAAATGCTCAATAAAGAAATGGAACATTTAATTAATCTCACCATCAACATCTCATAAGTTTGCATTCGGGTGTTGCATCAGTAACTACTGGGGCTTTGGGGACATCTCTTATATAGTTAGAAGTTGCAAGGGAAGGTTGTTTTGGTGATATTGCATGATTGGTTGTACTTTTCTTTGCCCAATTTTCTTACGTTGTCCAATGGTCGATTAACCTTGTAATTCAGCTTTGAAAGTACTTCCTGGCTGGTGCTAATATTGATATAGCTAACTTCGAATGAATCAGTTATTGTATTCATGCTCTAACCTTCAAATTTCATTAAAAGTTTTGATCTCAACTTGAATATTTGCCTCTACATTGTTCGGACCAACAAAATTTCAGGTGGTAGGGTATGCTTTTTCAGAGCCTAGACATACCTCTGCAGCCAGGAAGTATGATAGACATCCTCAAAATGTGGATCTTCCGCCAGTTCTGTCTAAAAAGAAAAAGAAACCATATTCTATTCCAATTCACAAGGTGCTACGATCAGCAAGGATTGATAAAAAATTAGCACATATGGGAGTTGAGAAGCACCTCGAGCCCCCAAAGAATGGATTACTGGTTCCTGAACTAATTCCAGTTGCTTATCAAACTTTGGAGTCATGGAAAGTTTTGATCGAAGGACTTGCTCAGCTTTTGACAGTGGTTCCAGTTTATGGATGTAGGTGAGCAAAGCATGATATATGATTGTTTTATATGGATGTAGCCGAGCATTGCTATTCTAGTTATTATGTCCATGTGATTTCCATGCCAGTCTAACTTTGCTTGATGCACAACAGAGAATGCCCAGAAGTCTATGTTGGCTCAACTGGCCATTTGATACAAGACTGCAGTGGCCCTCAAAATGTTAAACGAAGGAGTCGTCATGTGTGGGTCCGAGGAACCATCAATGATGTCCTCATCCCTACTGAAGCCTATCACTTATTTGACCCTTTTGGGCATCGCATTAAGCATGAAACTCGCTTCAATTATGAAAGAATACCTGCAGTTGTAGAGCTCTGCATTCAAGCTGGTGTTGAGTTGCCTCAATACCCTTCCAGAAGACGTTCCATTCCAGTTAGAATGCTCGGCAAAAAAGTGATAGACCGCGGTGGATTTGTGGAGGAGCCAAAGCCATGCAGATCTCAAGATGCAATGGCCCTACTTTCTGAGATTGATACCTATGCAGTCCTTAATGGCCAGTTCATGTCACCCCCAGCTGACACCAGAAAAGCTGCAGAAAGGACTTTGAAGGCTTATAGCACAGTGAGGAGTGGTGTGAGGCAGCTTATGAAGAAATACACAGTGAAAGCATGTGGGTATTGCTCTGAGGTCCATGTTGGTCCATGGGGGCACAATGCAAAGCTTTGTGGGGCTTTTAAACACCAGTGGAGGGATGGAAAGCATGGGTGGCAGGATGCAACAATTGATGAGGTGATCCCTCCGAACTTTGTGTGGCATTTGAAGGACCCCCAGGGGCCGCCACCCTCCGGTGCTCTCAAGAGGTTCTATGGGAAGGCTCCTGCTGTGGTGGAGGTTTGTGTGCAGGCTGGTGCAGAGATTCCTGATGCTTATCGGCCCATGATGAGACTGGACATAGTAGTTCCAGAGGCTGAAGAAGCAAAGTTAGTGGCATGAGGTTAAATAATGCATGGAAATGGGTAATTTCAGCAGGAGAAGTAAGGTCCTCCTCCCTTTCATACGGTATGTACCATTCATACAGATATTTTATTGCTTCAATTGTAGATTGGACAAGTGATCTTTAAACTGGTTATAGCGTCGTTGTTAAATATTGTATATTTCAATAAATGCTCTCAGAAGCTTTGTTGGATTATGGTTCATCTCCATTTTTGTTTGGTGAATATTATACTTTTGGAATTCCCAACTTCTGTCCTTCTGAGAAATTTTTTTTTTTTTTGGAGTAATGTTATTTTAAAATTCAATAAAAGTGTTCTTTAATTAGAGAACATGATTTGGTTTGTTTGAAGGAACAATGTGAACATGATTGGTTTGTTTGTATGGTGGGATTGGCCAATTTGATCTCTAGACTCAAGAGTCCTTCAAAGAACTCTTGAACGTATGGGGCTGAAGCAACTCTGTAAGGCCACCATCCATGCTCAAATGATACTAAAGAATGGTGTGAAAAATTGTGACAAGCACCAATGAAAAATCAAGAAATTGACTCATAAGCATTTGACAAAATTTATGTGAGATGTATCCACATTGATTATAAGTCCCTCCCAAACAAAAGATTTTTTATGTTATCAAGATGAATAAAATAAGATGCCATTTAGGCTTCGTTTGGGACGGTTTTTTTTTATGCTTCTTTAAGCAACTTGTTAGTACAAAAATTAAAATTTTGGTACTAAGAAGCTGCTTTAAAAAGCAATAGGAAAGCCGTCCCAAATAAAGCCTTAATCACATGGAGATTATATAGAAAGTCACTTTTGAATTTTTTTGTCGACTATGGTAAATGCCATCCAAACCTCCTAGGAGCCTCAAATCTCATTGATTACACAATCTTAGATGAACTATCTACTTGATATCACTTATTAGGCAGTTTGAAATCAAAGTCATAGCAAAGAAAACAGCCTTAGTATTTCTATACAAGTATATATTTTAGATACATGATGCGGGGATAAACACGCTACTCATCTTCCTTGACAAATAATGATAATGATAATGGTGTTCGAAGATAGAAAACAATGCACATTATTGTGTAGAGCTTACTAGGGATAAGATTGTTGACGAATTTAAAAGAGAGAGAGAGAAGTGAAATTAAAAAAAAATCAAAGAGATGTGTCTCTTCGCGGAATTTCTTACGATCCGATCCCACTTCAAAAGATTCAAACCAAAAAGACATTACTTCATTTCAATAACTGTTGGACAAGGATCTACTCAATTGGAAATATTTTGTGCGGAGTCCAAACATAGAGAATCTTCTGGATTATTGAATGCACTGGGTAGGCTCTACTTACGCTATGTGTAGGCTCTTATTATGCTCTACTTACACTTTGCTTACATTATGTGTGTTTATAGATATGCAGCAAATAAGCAGCAAATCTTCATAACTAATTATTTGTTGTTTATTTACTGTGTATTTAAAAATACGCAGTGAATACACAGAGCATATATAGAGCTTACACAGAGGGTGTGCATTAATCCGAAAATTCTCTATGTTCGGACTTTGCACAGAATAATTTCCCCTACTCAATAAAAAGGGCATAGGAGATGCACTCTCAATTTCTTTGGAAAATTTTGCTCTCTGCCTCCTCTGCATGAAGCCCCAAGCCGCTCCTCAGGCGACACAACCTGACCTTCGCCTCCCGCAAGCAATCCCACGCCACCCTGTTCGTCTTGTTCATTCGAACAACCAGAGCCCACGAGAGTCGACTCCGATAGCGACTCCAATGCGCGCAACCACTTGCGAACTCCCACGCCCGAGCGGACTCTCGTCTTGTTCGCCCGATCGTGCCCAACAAGCAAAACCCCTCCGTTCATGAACTCTCACGCCCGTCCGCGATCAGCCCGCACATTCGACTCTGTGTGCGATCCGTTCGTACGTACATCGCCAGCCTCTCGCGCCTCTGTCCGAGCTCCCATCCTGTGTTTGCTCGACTGCCCATGCCGATCTCCATTCCATACGCAAACCAGCTCTTATATACGTAAGTGCCAATGTCAACATCTCTACTACCCGTACACTTAAATAATCAGGTTCTTGTCTGATTCAGCTCAGAAAAACAATCTAAGCATGCTCACGCATCATCGACTCCAGTCGACTATCATGATTTAAGCAATTAAATAAATTATCGATAAAGTAAACATGTATGCAACCGGAAACCCTTAAGCCGGTGATTTTAAATCTGATTGGGATGAAATTTAAATAAAGATCTCATGCCATCGATTTTAAATCCGACTTGGATGATTTAAAACTCAAGACCTTACGCTATCAATCTTAGATCCAGCCAAGATAGACGTCAAACTCAAGTCATCGTGCTGTCTATCTTAGGTTCAGCCAAAGAAAAAACAAAGGCTAGTGCCGTTCCGACATCCCCCGCGGAGAGCAAGGGCGGATGCAGTGTGGGGCCCTGGGGGTACGGCCCCACTGACTTTGAAAATAGCAAGTAATTAATATTATTTAGGATTCATTAAGTACCAGTTAAATATTTTTTTTTTTTTTTTACTTTTTCATCCTAATAACTGTTCGCCTGTTCGTCTATCTGCCTACCTATCCCCGCAACTCTGCGACTCCAGGCGTGCGCACGGAACTCGACTGATCGGAAGAGAGAATACCTCTCTCCATTTTTAAATTATGGAATTGGTAACCCTACGTTGGACGTGTACTCCTACGTCTTTCAGCCTTTAAACGAAATCAAAAGGAGAAGTGTGAAGTCGAAGACAAGGAGCAGCTCTTGCGGGATCAAAAAATTCAAAGCTTCCTTCATAACTAGGTGCTTGCTCTCATCACTTGTTCTCCTTCCATCTAGCCCTTCTCCGTAATCTTCTATAATCGTATACAGTTATTCCATCAAAACTAAAACTTGAATTTATGTGCTCATAAATTCCTTTTGGAGAAGCGTTAATTAGGGTTGAATTTTTCTGTTTCTTTATTAAATCTGCTTAGCTGTAGGCGTTTTTCTTCTAAATTTCTTATGGGATTATGAACCTTTTTTTTATTTGTTCGTGGTTTGTAGGGGAGTTTTAATATTGATACTCTCTTGGATAAATTTAGCATGTCTCTTGAAGTTTTTATGTAGAACCTATGTAGAAATCATGAAGCAAGATGCAAGTTAAATATTGATTTCATCTTTTTTTTCCCTTATGAATTCTATTTGTCTTAGGTGTTTCCTCTGATTTTCCCATGGGTCGAGAACATTCATTTTTCAATCGTGCCTTACACGGGAGTTATATATTGATCTTCTTATGTATAATCTTTGTGCTGTTTCCCGAAATTTTTATGTAGAACCTAGCCATAAATCATGAAACAAGATGCCAGTTTTGCTATTTCTCGAAATTTTTATGTAGAGCCTTGCAATAAATCATGAAATAAGATGGCAGCTTAATTTTAGAAATAATCGATCAACTTGATAAAAAATTTAACTGTATCTCATATTGCAATTATGTTTGGTTTGAAACTATTTTAATTTAAGTTCATCTGTATCAAATTGAATGAAAGATTGTTTTCCTGACAATCTATTTCTAGAAGTTGAGTTCAAATCGATTCTAACCAAAAACTTGACTTCTTTTCGATTCTAATCTTAAGAATGTTTAAAAGCTTATTAGGTTAAATTGGCGACAATGTAGATGAATTAAATGTTGAAAAAAAAAGGCTTGTTTTTTAATTCTAACTGGGCTTACCACACTTATTCTTATATAATTGTATTAAGTCACATGCATGTTGCTGTTATTTTCTTTTGGACTTTGCTTATATGAAAAATAAATAAATTATTATTATGACCAAATTGTTAATATGATTTTCATTCAATTTAGTAAGAATATGTAGTTAAGGGTTTTTTAATTGCTTTAATGATTTGTGCCCCCACATGAACAAAATCCTGGCTCCGCCCATGGCGGAGAGGAGATATTTGGAGGCTGCTGAAATCGCTCAAGTAAATTATTGGAGAACGATTTGAACTTTAATTGATTCAAGTAACTAATACGAGAATTATTTCATTTGAATTAATTGATTAATTCAATTAAATAATTAACTAAAATTATTAAATAATTGAAATTAATTAATTAAAATTAGTTAATTAAAAACAATTAGTTAGTTGAAATTAACAAATTGAGATGATTAATTAATTGAAATTAAATAATCAACTAAAATTAATTAATTGAAAATTTCATAGCTATCAATTAATTGAAATCTAAGAGCAATCATTTTAAAATTAAATTAATTAGTTGGTTAATCTATTTAATTAGCTAATTAGAATTTCAAACCGAAATCAAAATCAAATTAATTGGTTAAATTAAATATTAAAATTAATTTAATCAAGTAATTCAAAACTATTTAAATTCTTTTTAATTAATTAAACATAATTAATCAATTAATTTCAAATTAAATTTGAAATATAATTTAATAATTAATTAATCTATTTTAAAATACTTTTTATTAATTAACAATAGATCAATTAAATTTTAAATTAATTAAAAAATATATTAATTTAGTAAATTACATTAGATCATGATTTTAAAATGTGGAGAGAGCCACTCTCGTGAAAATGTATATTTCTGAATTTAAAAAAAAAAAGAGAAATAATATTTTTCCATTAATTAAACCTAAGTACAAACTATATTGAAACCATACTCCTAAAACTAAGACTTAAAGAAAAGAAACCCTCTCAAATGCTCCTGTGCGAACTCTAAGGTAGCATGAACTCTTGCAAGCAAGCAAATGAAATTGATTAATACCAAAATAATTGCTAAGGCATAAGAACAGGGCACTGGAAAGTAAAATTTAGTACTAAAAGAAAAAGAAAATGATACTAGTATAAGAAAAAAAATGTACTACGAACTAAACTATCGTGCTGTCAAGTAGAACATAGTACACAACTCTCCTTGGCCTATTGGTTGAGAGCTTAGGCTTCCAACTAAGAGGTCCAAGGTTCGAGTCCATGTGTATGCGTTGTGTGTGTGAGTTTGCCTTAAATGGCCTAAATGTCCCAAAAAAAAAAAAAAGTAGAACATAGTACTAGTGTACTGCAAAGAAAAAATAGAGTATTGTCAAGAAAAAAAGAGGGCAATGAATCAGAAATACAAGTAGATAGTAGATAGCTACTCGCTAGTAAGTGTTAAACTAGTAAACAAATTGCTAATAAACAACTGAAAACCAAAGTCTAGTATTAGGCTAGTACTCAATTGTAACCAAAACACCCAGTGGCGGATCCAGCCTCATTTTTAATGGTGGGCAAAATTTTAGTTAATTAAAATAAAAAATAATAATATTAATAATAAAAATAATAATAATAGTATTATTATTATTATTATTATTATTACATAGTAATAATAATAAATTAATTTTTTAATTTAACCAATATAATGCTATCAAATTTACGAGAGAAAATTTTTATCATTTATCTTTTAATATAATATTGATTTTAGTAATAAAAATTGAAATATAATCATGTAAATTATGTTGAACATAAACTCTAACTTAGAAAAAATAATAATAAATTAGCTTAACGTCATCTAACTTAGAGAAAAATAGTAATTAGCCAAAATTTCGCCAAAAAATACCTTCTTAATGGTCAACTAAAAAGATTTTATTGTGCTGAAAGTAGCTTACTTGTAATTAATTAAAAAAATCTATCCTATAACTATATTTTGAAGATTAATGTCTAACCATATCAAAGAAAACCTTATTTGTCAATCCAACAACTGCATCTAGTGTTTAAGTAAATTTATCCAACTATACTCTAGTGGCTACTATGCAGTTGTGAAGGGAAGAGCCATTGAATAAAGGCATGTCAGTAGTGAAAACTTTAATCAATTTCATCTTTTCCATTTATCGCCAGTTGAGTATTTTCTGAGCGCTCATCTCTATTGCTACGACCCTTCATATTTTTTCTAAGCGATGGTCCTGTAGAAGAATATTTATATACATTTCACAATCCTTATTTTTTAGCTTTAAAAATATTCTTCATTTCTTTTATTAATCTTTTTTTTTTTTTTTTTTAGATTCTTAGTAATGATAAATGATTGTTCTATACTTCAGATGTATCTTTTGCTTTACGGTGTTTTTATCACGAGAGTCCAAATGTCGGCCATGGCAATTCTGAATTGAAATGGTCTTAAATCTTAATCACATTTAGAAATCTCCTAAAACAAAACTCTAAAAAAAATACTTTTACATGTAACCAAACAGTGACCAAAAGAACAAGAAAATAATCGCATGAAAATCCTACTTAATTCAAATCATACTTGTAACCAAAAAATTAAACAGAAAATAATCTTGTATATAGAAAAGAAGTACGAAATAGGGGAAGAGCTGGACCTTGCTTGCGAGTTGCGACAGCGAAGGGGATGAGCCGGACCTTGCTTGCGAGTTGCGACTGGCTAGTCTACGAAGGCCGAAGAAGACTATGAAAAGCAAAGCTTGCGATCTCTCGGCGAATGGGAAGAAGAAGAGAGGGCGAACCGACGAAGACAAAGTCGCGACCAAATCAGATTTCGCAAAAGGCTGAATGATAGGCGGGATGGGCATACTAATAAAATTAGGGCAAATATATGTTTTTGAGGGGGGGGCAAATACCGAAATTACCCTCTTTAAGTACATTTTCTTTTTTTTAGGGTGGTCAGTTGCCCACCCTGAGATGAGCGTGGGTCCGCCCATGAAAACACCCACACTACCAATCTATCAACAACCAAATCTATAGGCCTGCCAAAGAGAAGTCATAAATCCTACAAATTTGCAGGCCGCTTCTGAATGTAAGTGGTAATCCTACAAACCTACAAATAATCATGCAACTTTTAGAGGGAGTCATAAGCCCGAATTTCAAAACCAAAACCTATGGGCACCCTAACCTATAGGGCTAGTTTGTAAGACTCATCATCAGATTATTTCTAAATGCATAAGCAATAAGGCCCATCTACTAGGGTAACTTTTAAACGGAGTTTATTTACCCTAAAACAAAGTCAATGGCAGCCTAGCCTAAGGTGATAAGATTCATTATCGGGCTACTTCTAAATGCATAAGCAATAAGACCCGTATGTTGGGTAACTTCTAAACATAGTATATTTACCCAAAAACAAAGTCAATGGGTCCACTAGCCTATTAGGGGTGACAAAATGGGTCTATGAGTCGGGTTGGAGTCGAACTCGGGTTTAAACAAGTTGACTCTAAATCGACCCATTTTTGCAAACGGGTCATGTATTTCAACTTGGACCAAACCCACCCGGGTTACCAGATTAACCTGACCCAACCCGTAGAACCATTTTGATTCAAAACAGGTCAGTTTTGCGAGCCGTGAGGCCATATGTGAGGTGAGCTCGATCACTAGAGCCGTGAGGTCGCAGGTAGAGCCTCATTCGTAGAGGTAAGGCTAACCAATCAAGCGGTAGTTCCAAATTTGACCATTTGGCCAGGTGGGCGAATTGGGAGCCTATAATGGTGTCAGCGCGGTATGCGAGTGATAGCGATTATAGTCAGGGCAAGACCACGAGAGGTTAGCTCAGTGCTGGCAGCGGCACAAGCGCAGGTTCACTAGAGGGCATCTAGCTCAAGCGATGGAGTGGGTCTAGCCCAAGACGCTAGGGTGGTGCCGGCGATCATGAAATAAGGGTGCGGGTCGCACTGTTAGCTATTAACTGTGTAAATTGGGTCATTCCGGGATATTTTCGATTTTCAGGCTCAACCCAAACCTGACCCATATTTAAACAGGTCGGATTACCGAACCCAAACCCGACCCGTATGGTAAACAGGTTGAATCGAACCAAAAATTTTCTAGGTCGAGTTCAGGTTGGGCTTTGAGTTGCATCCGAGTTGGGTTTCGAGTCGGGTCAAATTTTGAAAGACTAGATTGTAAGACCCATCATTAGGAAACTCCTAAATGAAAGACGTAAGTCTCATTCAAAATTAAAAATACAGGCAACTTCTAAATGTAGAAGTTCTAAGACCTACCCAAACAACCAAATTTAAAACATACGGGCATCTTAGCCTATAGGGCTAAGTTGTAAAACCCAGCCAATAGTGAGCTACATCTAATAGAAGTCATAAGACTCGCTCTATGGAACACTTTCCATGGAAGCCGTAAATCACAACGCAAATTCAAACACCAGCTGACTACTTCTAATAGAAGCCATAAGACCTACTTTACGGGCTACTTTCAATGAAAGTCATAAGTCTCAACCCAAATTCAATCACTTAAGCTACTTTCAAAGGGAAGCAACAATACACATTCTACCCAAATAACTAGGCTACTACTAAATGCAGAAGTCGTAAGACCTATGTTAAAAACTAAACTAATGAGCATCTTAAAATTATTATCCTTAATCGAGAGTTCTCTCTTACACGTCAAGAGGGGTAATTAACTATGAATGCTTGCACTCATTGGAAGTAAATACCAAGATCTAACTAAACCCTGACACTACCCTCAGGAGAAATCTGTTTAACTACAATATGACTTAAGGGGAATAAAATCTTATATTTGCAAAGCATGATTCATGTCGACGAGCCATTTTTCTTGAGCCAACAAATATCATCTAGCCCAAGACATGTATGAACATTTTGGTCGAAGATTAGCTCAGCTGTGTTTGCTTCAACAATTATAGTGCTTGGAATACAAATGATTCAATGTCCTAGCACGTGGGTGGACTTATAGTGCTCCTCAATGCTGTCTTGTAGTGAAGAGGCTCTTAGAGATAAATGGAATTGCAGCATGTCTACTATATCACATTGTTATGTCATTGAAGGTTTTGTAGATTGATTCTAATTATGGCATAATTAGTAAACTATATTTTTCTAGTAGTATGTCTATTTCATCACTTTGTTGAAAATCTCTCAAGCTTTGGTTAACAATTTCTTTTTTCTTGGAAATAAAGGTTTCACTCGGAGTTACGAATGAAATCTCAACTCTTAGCTGTTCTAAGTAAAGCTTTCCTTCGCATACATCTTTGCCCACTATTGAGGGGTGCTAATGAAGACATGAACAAAATTGAGAATATGATTCCTAAGACACTTACAATGGTTAGGATCATTGATACATTCTCTTAGTGATATCTAAGCAATGAAGAATTATGTTACACAATTGCAAGCTTATGTATGTTAAGGAACTTTCATTAACAATGTATTTTCTACTCTTAGGTTTCGTTTGGGATGATTTTTTTACTTCTTCTTGAAGCAGCCTTTCAGTACAAAAATTTTAATTTTTATACTAAAAGGCTTCTTCAAGAAGCAATAAAAAAGTTATCCCACACGAAACCTTAGTGTTGATTTTCCTAAAATATATGTAAGGTTGAAACCCCTCAATTACAAGCTATTTTTATGATCATAACTTGTGATGGCCTCTGCTACTCTGTGGGATACGTTCTAAAAGAGCTCCTGAAGCAATATGAGTCAAAGAGATTCAACTACAAGCCTCTCATAAGACACTTAAATTGATAAAGGACATTAAAGTTTCATTGTAATTTTTTTTCTAAAAAAATTTTGAAAAAAAAAAAAATTACAAAAAAGCTGTTTTAAAAAATAGTAAAAGAATTGTCTCAAACGAAGCCTAAATGCATTGCCTTCAAGATATTTAAGTAATAAAGAATAATCATACATGATTGCAAGCTTATTTTAAGGTGCTTTAATAAGAAAGGTATTTTTTGCTTGTAGTATTTGAATTTTCTAAGAGATCTTCAAGGTTAAAAAAACCAATTATGATTTTTTTTCTTAAGATGGTAACTTGTGATAGCATTTAATACTCTTTGAGACACCTCTTAGATCTCTTTAAGCAATAAAAGTCAAGAGATTTAACTTTGGTCTTTTTGTAGGGCACTTGAATTTATAATGTTATTATTAAGGAAATTTCATTCAATTAACTCACTACATATGACCCGAAAAAGGATTCATGTAGCCGACCCACTTAGTGGGACAAAGGCTTGATGTTGTTGTTGTTGTAACTCAATGCATATGACCAATTAAAGGAGACAAATCATTAAAAAAAAAAAACCCCTTCAAAAAATGTT
This sequence comes from Dendrobium nobile, assembly GCA_022539455.1. Classification (NCBI taxonomy): domain Eukaryota; kingdom Viridiplantae; phylum Streptophyta; class Magnoliopsida; order Asparagales; family Orchidaceae; genus Dendrobium; species Dendrobium nobile. Next base: position 68,542,478 of record CM039736.1, on the reverse strand, counting down.
GAGGGGGTTATTTGCTTTGCTTAAAAAGAATGCAATATAAAATTTCAATAAATTTCATTTTTCACTTTCTAATTAATTTTTTATGTAATGTAAACTTGTCCAATTTTAATCAAATTTTTTTTCACTGCAAGCTGACCATGCTGCAGCCACCCACCGACTGTCGCTAGCCGCCGCCGTTAGCGTTCTACCAGTCACTGTCGCTAACCTCCACAATCATTTAGCTTTCCATTGCATTCAATATACTTCAAGACAAACAAAAAATAACAATATATTGTATTGCTTTTACACACATCCAAACAACTTCAAATATTACAAATACACTACATTCCATTTACAATGCATTTCCTTTTACTTCGAGGTGTCAATTTCGGGTCACGGGTCGGTTTCGAGTCGAACCCGGAATTGACATGGCACTATTCGGGTCAATCTGAACCCGACCCATTTTTACAAACGGTTTAGTTTTTCAGACCCAAACCCGACTCGCTTCGAGTCCGGGTCAACCCGACACGACCCGAATAACCTAAGGCCAATCAAAAATTGCTAGTTTTCGGGTTAAAATGGGTCAATCTCCTCTTTTAGGGTAAAAAAAAGATCGAAAACAGGTTTCCCAATAAAAAATGGATCAATTTCGGATCAAAGTGTCAACCCGAACCCTTCCTGATTTTTGAAACAAGTCGAATAGCTGAACCAGAATCCGACCTGTTTCAGGTCTAGGTTGACCCTATCCCGAAATTTTTGGGTCGAGTTTGAATCGAGTTTTCAAATCGTGTTAAATATTGGCACCCATACTTTTACTCTATATTTCTTTTTTAACAAGCCTAACAACCCCTGAATATGAAATATGGAATGCATCCTTAAAATTGAGACTTTTTTTTTAGGTTAATTTTATCGTTTACAACTTCTGGAAGGCACAATACTTCCTCAACACCTATAATAATTGAGTAGTTGAGACCATTCGATAAATTTATCTTGGAACATTAGAAGAATATCGCTCTGAGCATCTATCAAGCATGTGAGGTGGACGATTTTTCTTTATTGAGATTATTCCTTTGGTTGTAAGTAACCACAAAAAGGAGCCAGCTAGGTCTAAAAATATTAATAGAGATAAAAAGTTATGACCTTGAAGATCACAAAGTACTTAGATGTAGGTTTCGTTTGTAATTGTTTTCTTCCTGCTTCTTAAAGCAGTTTTTTAGTACAAAAATTGTACTAAAAATTTGATTTAAGAAGTAATAAAAAAATCATCCCAAACGAAACCGTAATATGGACCTTATTCAAGATGAAAAGAAGAACTTTGAGAGAGATGTATTGAACATTACTAATTGTGGCAATAAGCTTATTTTATCAAATGTATAATAGTATATAGAGTTATAGACAGACAGTGATTTTTCCCACCTCATTGAATCTTTATGTTCAAGTGTGGGAATGATTGATTGCCACAAAATATTTTATAAGACCCAACAAAAACTTGATCTAATCAGCTATAGCTTCCCCATATCACGGTTCTCTCTCTATTCCACATGAATTTTTATTAAAATCATGCCCATGTAAGGTACGCATCAATGACTATTCGCCCTATCAGATGCTTGTAATTATCTATTCATTTTAAGAAGCAACAACGACAACAACATGGAGCCTTTATCTTATTATGTGGAGTCAGTTATATGAATCTTTTTTCTCTATTGTGCCCAGTTAAAAGCCAGATTCTCGTTTACATTTAATAAAAAAAAATGTCATTTCTAAAACTTTATAACCAGTTCTTTTTAGGCCTACCTCTGCATTTCTTAACATAAATCAAATATAATGCATCTGCTCTCTTAATCAAGTCATTGAAAAGTCGACATTTTATGTGGCCAAACCATCAAAGGCAACTCTCATTTTAAGAAGCATAAAAATGCACCCTTATCTATTATGGTATGCCAAAGTGATAAATGCAACGAGAACAAATGATTTAGGGGCTATTATGTTATCTATAAAGGGAGTGTAAAGCATTCAAAATATGGGGGTTTTGAAAATATTAGAATTTAGTTTGAATTAAAATAAATATAATATATAGTTTTTTCACATACTTGCATTTTTCAAAGATCTAATGCATTTTTCATGCATTTGAAATTCCTCCTATTTGGGCGAGTTCCAAATACTCAAAAATTCATTGAAATTGTCGTTGATCGCAGGCCACTGTCAACCGCCGCCGACTACCATCACAGCAACCTGCCACCACCGCTGGCCATCAATCACTATCTTTTTTACACTTTATTCTGCATTCATTTTACTTTAAACAAAACCTTATTTTACAATTATCCAAACTACGAAATATTTATCTTATAGTACATTTCTTTTACAGTGCATTTCTTTTTTAATCAACCAAATAACCTCTTAGTAATTATAATTTTTAATATGACTAATGCACACTTTAGCTCACACTTAAATAATATTTAATTCATATTTTTGTAAAAAAAAAAAAAACTTTTATTTTGAGTTTATTTTTATGAATGATGCTTTATTTCTTTCATAAAATTTATATGAAACAATTTTTGGTTATTTTTCTTCTAAACTTTGTTGTAGATTTAGAAGATGGCAAGCTGCAGAAAATAAGATGGTGGATTTTCTAAACTTGCATGTGGAATAACTATCCATCGTATTGAAACGCTACTGCTACTCTTCAAAGAAATATTGAGACTAATAAGGGTCGGTACTACAAAATATTTTCAATACAAGATTATTGGTAAACTTCCCAAACATATTGTAACCAAACAGAATGTAAACTAACCAGTCTACCTTTCAACCAAATATTTACTGAATTATGTAACACTCATAAACTGGAAAAGCAGGAGTAATCTTCAGCTTAGGCTATTTGGGACAGCTTTTTTACTATTTTTTAAAACAATTTTTTAGTAAAAAATTATATTTTTTATACTAAAAAGTTGCTTTAAGAAGCAATAAGAAAGCGGTCTCAAACGAAACCTTAATCAAAGGTCTCTGAAACGAAACCTTAATCAAAGGTCTCTGATTACTTGGTATAGAGATTTCAGATGCAGGAAATTCATTGGAAAACAGAATGATCCATTTTTGTTAGATGGGGAATCAAAGTCTACTCATTCACCAAAGCGATCCACTCTAGTTCCAGGTCAATCTCCCCAGATTCCACAAGCTGGAGTTTGAGAGAGATCTCCTGCTTCACTTTTCCATCGACAATCCTGACACTACTGTCCTCGATTAGGGCATTGTCGTGTGATTTCAGCCACCTACCGATTTGCATGTCAGAGAGCGAGTCAGGGTCTCCAAATGCCATTGCAGAAGTGATCATTGGTTGCAAGTCGATCTCAGCCTCTCCCATTATATCATCAGCAGAGAGTAAGTCATGATCAAATACTTGCTGGTAAGGAAGACAACTAAAAGGTCAGTTGATCCAGTTCTTACAGTAAAGCAGACAGATTGGTCAGTCTCAGAAAATAAAGCAGTTGCGATTTCAATTTAAGTAGGTTAATGCAACCCATCATCATAGTCACGAAAAGGTTTTATGTTAGAAGTTTTGAATAAACGATTTATGTGAGTTTACAATTAAATTTGTTTGAAAGTTCTAAAAATTCTGAAAACAAAAAATAGAACGATCATTGTTAGATTAAGTGAAAAGGTTTGTCATTGGAAGGCATGAAGGAGAACTAAAGACTCTTCGTCTCTCGACAGAGACATGCACATGCATCATTGTAGAGGAGACAGAGGGGCTCGCTCGTAGCTTTTGAAAGCAAAATTTAATAATAAAAAAAAGACGAAGGCTTCGTTTGGGGTGGCTTTTTTATTGCTTCTTAAAACAGAATTTTAGTAAAAAATCCATCTCAAACGAAGCCGAAGTCTACATAGTTTACTAAAAGGAAAAGCATTTACTTCATATTACTCTGAATGCAAAGCATTTTCTTTTTCTGATAAGTCTACGACATGTTTCTAAAGTAGGCTTTGATAAGAACAAATGATATTCAGTATAACATATGCTTAAGTCGGCTTCCCTTTCTCTGCTTCCTGCTCCACGATCACTGCTCCACTTCCTCTGACGAGCTCTGCTTTATGCTTTAGACCGTCTGATCTCTGCTTGATGATCCGCATCATTCATCTGTAACCAACTCCTCATTATATATGAGCGAGTAATGCAATTGCAATATCAAGGAAGATGAACAGTAACTGTTCTTCAGCTCACTTCTTGATTGCTCACTTCCTTGCTTTCCTTTTGCTGTCTTCCTCTCTTTGCAGGTCGAAGACGATGAGCTTCAACATGGTATCAGAGCTTTAGGTTTGCTTTACCTGCTATGGCGACTTCAGCAACCTCCTCGCCGTCCGGTGTATCAAGAGATACATCTTCTGAAGTCTGCATACCTCCTCAATTGAAGTTTTTCATGGCTAATGTGAAAACTATGGTCACTGTTCAGCTCACTACAGACAAACACCTCATATGGAAGTCGCAACTACTAAAGTTATTTACAGCAAATAACTATGAAGGTTATTTGACCGGCGACACTGCTAAACCTCCGAAACAGCTTCTCTCTTCTGATGGTTCTGTGACTATAAATCCCCTGTACTCAACGTGGATGCTCATCGACCAACATTTGGCATCTGCCATCTACTCCACCGTCTCTGCATCCTTACTTCGTTACATTCTTAATTTGGAGTCCACGCATCATATCTGGGCAACTTTCGAACTACGGCTGTAGTCCACCCATCGATCTCGGCTGCTTCAACTCAAAAATGAGTTGCATCAATTGCAACTCGGAGACAAAACGATGTTTCAGTATCTGACTGACATCAAGGCAAAGGTCGATACCATAGCTGCCTCCGGCTCATCCATTGATACAGAAGATATCATATTATATACTCTTAACGGACTGCCTGCCTCTTATCAGTCCTTTAAAGCAGTAATTCGAAATCAGTTACAGCCGATCTCTCTAGATGACTTCTATGCTCTACTTTGCAGTGAAGAGCTGCACATTACCTCTGATGCCGGACGCGAGGTTACTGCAGCTCCAAATACAGACTCCAACTATGCATTAACTGCAACACGTGGAACATATCGCGGCAGAGCATCTAACTACCGCGGTCGCTCTTCCAGTCGTGGTTCTGCTCGATCTTCAGCTGGACGATCATCGACTTCTCGTGGTGGTCGACGTCCTCGCCTCAATGTCGAGTGTCAGATTTGTGGAAAATCTGGACATTCGGCAGTGACCTGTTGGTACAGACATGATTCTTCTTACACCTCTGCTCCTCAGGCATATGTTACTACAGATACTCCATCTGTTGATTGGTTCTTAGATTCCGGAGCGACAGAACATCTCATCACCAGTTCAGCTCACCTGCAAAATCTTCAACCATATCAAGGAGCATCCCAAGTGCAAGTCGGTAACAGACAGCAATTGTCCATAGCCAATACAGGGCAAGGCATACTTCCTACGCCTCACCGTAAGTTGTATCTGCCTAAAATTCTTCATGTACCGAATTTGTCTCACAATTTGTTATCTATACATAAACTTACTAATGATAACTCCTGTTTTGTGCAATTTGATGCCCATGGATTTGCCATCAAGGACTCTCGGACCAACAAACTTCTTCTCCAAGGACCCAATCATCTTGATCTCTACCCAATTAAATCTCCTCACGCATCAAGCCTGTCTGAAGATCCTCTGTCAACGTCTATGTTTGTTGCCATTCCCACCGTCCAGTCGTTATGGCATCAACGGCTCGGTCATCCGTCTGTCTCTACACTTCAGCAATTATCTACTGTTTTACCTTTTAGTTCTAGTAATAGGTCTACTTCTACTCCTTGTCATGCTTGTGCTAAAGCAAAATGCACTAAGCTTCCTTTGCCTTTATCTAGTTCTTTGTCAACTCAATGTTTAGAGTTGATTCATAGAGATGTATGGGGGCCTTCCCATACCTTATCAATGCAATCCTATCGTTTTTATGTTACATTCATTGATGATTATAGTCGCTACGCTTGGGTTTATCCGCTTCATTATAAATCCGATGTTTTCTCTACATTTCTTAAGTTCCAACAGCTTGTAGAAAAACAATTCCAACAACCTATTAAAACTCTTCGAACTGATCGCGGAGGTGAATATCTCAATAATAATTTTAAAATTCATTTAACAAAATGTGGCATCAACCATCAGGTTTCTTGCCCATATACACCTCAACAAAATGGAACCGCTGAACGAAAAGATCGCCATCTCCTTGAGACCGTACAGGCATTACTATTTAATTCAAATTTACCGTCCAAATACTGGGTTGATACGCTCTTCACAGCGGTTTATCTCATTAACCGTTTGCCTTCACCAAACACCAATTTCATTTCTCCATATGAACGGCTATATCAGCGACCTCCTTCCTATACTCATCTACGTGTTTTTGGGTGTCTGTGTTACCCCTGGTTCCCAACCCAATTATCTCACAAACTGGCCCCACGGTCTACCCCATGCATCTTCCTTGGCTATGCCTCTCAAGCTAAAGGATACAAGTGTCTTGATTTATCTTCTAACAAAGTTTACATATCAAGACATGTTCACTTCTATGAAAATAATTTTCCTCTTCGCACTAGTTCTGTGCCTGTCTCAAACTCTGATCTTCCTTCGGCTGCTTCTCCTCCACTTATACCATCAACCCTTGTGCCAATCTCAACTATTATGTCCACCTCTCAGTCAAACACTAATTCAACCTCCACTCCAATTCAACAATCCCCTGCTCAAACTCCGTTATCGGATACTCCTCTTACTAACACTTCTTCTTCATCAAATACTATTCCCTCCACAGCTCCACCTTCCCCTCAACAGCCTACTTTTCCTACTCCTACACGGCATTCCATGGTCACAAGAGCACAAACAGGACATCTACGACCGAGACAAATATTTGATCTACAAAATACTATAGTGCCTATTACTCCCACCGGCTTTGTACAAGCCAGCCAACACAGTATTTGGCGTGAAGCTATGAGCTCTGAGTTTGAAGCTCTTCAGCGACAAGGCACCTGGGTTTTGGTTCCACCCAATCCTAAATTCAACATTCTTGGCTCCAAATGGTTTTTTTTTTTTTTGGCTCCAAATGGTTATTTAAAACCAAATTCAATGCCAATGGAACCATAGCTAGCTACAAGGCACGCCTTGTGGCACAAGGATTCAAACAACAGTATGGGTTGGATTTTGTTGAAACCTTTAGTCCTGTTGCCAAGTTCCCTACCATACGCATTCTATTGACTGTTGCGGTTACTCACAAGTGGCAAATTTTCCAGCTCGATGTGTCAAATGCTTTTCTCCATGAGCCCCTACACAAAGTTGCTTACATGAAACAGCCACCGGGTTTTGTTAATAAACAATTTCCCAATCACATTTGTCTTTTAAATAAGGCAATTTATGGTCTGAAACAGGCTCCCCGTGAGTGGTTTTCCACATTCTCGACTTATCTGATCCAATATGGATTCCGCTCCGGTTCGGCTGATCCATCACTACTCCTGTTTCATCAAAACTCTGTCCAGCTATACATATTGGTATATGTCCATGATATACTTCTTACAGGGAATTCCACCTCTGAAATCAACAAGCTTCTCACTGCCTTACACTCCCGATTCTCCATGAGAAACTTGGGCCCCGTCAGCCAATTTATTGGCTTACAGATCACTCCCACCACCACTGGCCTTCATCTAGCCCAGTCCGCCTATGCTTCATCCATTCTTCATAAGGCAGGTATGGTGGATTGCAAACCTATTGGCACTCCGTTGCCTACTAAAATCTTACATGATGTACAATCCGACGCCCTCTATGAAAGGCCTGAGCACTATCGCCAAATCACTAGAGCTTTGCAATACTTAACAATCACACGCCCTGATCTTCTCTATGATGTCAACTTCTTATGTCAGCATATGCATCATCCGCTTCAGTCTCACTACAATTTGCTCAAACGGGTTCTTCGATATGTGAAAGGTACATTATTACTTAGCTTGCCCATTCAACCATCCTCACTCCAGTTAACCGGCTATGCCGATTCCGATTGGGCTACCGATCACCTTGATCGTCGTTCCATCACTGGTTACTGTGCTTTCCTTGGACACAATCTTGTTTCTTGGATTGTTAAAAAGCAATCCTCAGTTGCTCGGTCTTCCACTGAAGCCGAATATCGTGCCTTGTCTACAGCCGCCTGTGATCTCATCTGGCTGCGTCGCCTTCTTGCTAAGTTTCAATCTATTCAGACTGAACAGACAAAATTTTACTGCAACAATATCTCTGCTCTCGCTAGGGGTGTCAATTTCGGGTCACGGGTCGGGTTCGGGTCAAACCCGAAATTGACCCGACACTGTTCGGGTTCGGGTCGGGTTGACCCGTTTTTGCAAACGGGTCAATTTTCTGGACCCGAACCCACTTCAGTCGAGCGCGTGTTTCAGTCGCGCGAGGGTTTCGTTAGCGCGCGGCAGCCGGCAGCAGCGGGTTTCGATCGCGCGCGGGTTTCGCCGTTTCGGTCGCGCGCGGTTTCGCCATTTCGGTCGCGCGCGGGGGAAGCCGGCAGCTGCGGGTTTCGCCGTTTCGGTCGCGCGCGGCAGCCGGCAGCAGTTGCGCGGGGGGAGCCGGCAACGGTCGCGCGCGGTGCGAGTCTGACGGGCGGAGTGGAGGACGACGGATCTGGTTCTGGAATGCCCTATGGGCTTGAGCCGCTCGAGCCTTGACGCGGACAGACCTCAGAGGCGCAGACGACGCCGTCGACGCGGACTGAAACACGCGCTCGAATGACGCGAACCCGGGTCAAACCGGGTTGATTCCGGGTTTTCGGGTCAACCCGAACCCGACCTGGTTTTACAAACGGGTCGAAATCTTCAACCCGAACCCGACCCGATTCGGGTTCGGGTTGACCCGAACCCGAAATTTTCGGGTCGGGTTCGGGTCGGGTTTTCGGGTCGTGTCAAATGTTGACAGCTCTAGCTCTCGCCTTGGCAACTAATCCTGTATTTCACGCGCGGACTAAGCATATCGAGATAGATGCTCATTTCATTCGCGACTGCATTCGGACGAAGCAGCTTTCAGTTCATCACATTTGCTCTCAAGATCAACCAGCTGACTTATTTACGAAATCCCTCAGCTCAAATCGTCATTTGCAGCTCCGCGACAAGATCACAATTCAACCTTCAATTGTCATCTTGAGGGAGGCTGATAAGAACAAATGATATTCTTAATAACATATGCATAAGTCGGCTTTCCTTTCTCTGCTCCCTGCTCCACGATCACTGCTCCACTTCCTCTGACGAGCTCTGCTTTATGCTTTAGACCGTCTGATCTCTGCTTGATGATCCACATCGTTCATCTGTAACCAACTCCTCATTATATATGAGCGAGTAATGCAATTGCAATATCAAGGAAGATGAACAGTAACTGTTCTTCAGCTCACTTCTTGATTGCTCACTTCCTTGCTTTCCTTTTGCTGTCTTCCTCTCTTTGCAGGTCGAAGACGATGAGCTTCAACAGGCTTGATATATTTGCTTCATAGTGTCCTTATTCCTAACAGTGTTGACAGCATGAAGATGGTGAACCAAGTACCCAACTTGAACCAATGATATATTTGATTCAGGTCAATGTACATACAACAAAGAACTAATTCAGGACTTCAGGTCTAATTCCAGAAAATGGGAATCAGCTAAGTTTGGCCTTATTCTCACTTACAGCAGAAACGAAGCTAACTCAACCAAAGTTGCACCCTAAAACTTCTAATGCATTACCAATATTAGTAAGTAATGCTTGATAGAAAACAAGGCATTTCCAAAGTGATGGGAAGGTGAAAGCTCTGGGACCTATCTACAGTTATTGTTTCCATGGCTAATTTAAGTAACAGTTTAGCTAAATAAATCAGGCAGGAAAAACATTGATTATTCTATAATGCCCAATCATGTCACCTAAGCATGCCTTTTTTCTTTCACCAAACTTTTAACTAGAGTGCAACCGATTCCCTATAGCTTTCTACTAGCTTTAGATGCTACTTAGAAGTATATTTAATATGGAAATTTAAAAACGTGAGGAAGGTTGCAGACATTTAAGTGGAAGCAGTTCCCTGACACTCACCAGCTTCAGGGGGCCATAATGTTGAGGAACTGAAAGTTTAAGCTCCTCGTTCCAAACTGGGTTTAGATTGCTCTTAATAACAGAGGTTTTGGCTTTCTGCAACGACCAATTCTTAATGAGATAATATAATTGACATAAACAGGAGGACTATTTATTTCCACAGAAATTTAAATTGCGGTGAAAACAGACCTGCTTCCCAAGGGTCAAAACAACATATGGATCACTACTTAACATATCCCTAACAGCCAAACTTCTGCCTCGTATCACTTTGACCTTCAGAATTCCTATGAATTCTACCATACCTGCCTGTGATCACTCAAAAGCACAAAACAATTTTAAGGCGATCTTAACTTGTTGGAAAAATAACAGAAGAATAGCATTTTAGATTAAAGTAATAACAGAAAATTCCATCAAATTCCGTTATTGAGCACCAATACTAATGTTAAGACTTACCGAGATCTTGGAATCCAAACCACTATAGCTTTCCTTTACGGAGTCAGATGACCGGAAAGAGTTCTTCGAAGAGGAAGAACTCTTTGAAGAAACAATACGCAAGCTTGGTTTCAAGAAATCTTGAAACTCGTACTTGGACCTATGAGAGTACTTCAGGTGCTTCGGTAAAGGAATCGCCTACCATAGAAGAAAAAAATACACAATAATAGTCCTATGAATAAGTATTTCACCTGATGAACTTAGCTCTCTCCTCATGGCTTGAATTTGCTGTAGGTTTTGAAAAATCCAGAGGAAGGAAAGCTTCATATATTGAATTCGCATAAGAGTTCCCGCCAACTTCTATCATAGATACAATTTCCTCATCTGACCATTCATCCAGTGTCACCGATAAAACCTGATGTTATGATATGTTGTAAGAAAATGAGGGGTAAATAATTCACAATATATGTGAATAAGATGCATACAAAGTCATTTTTCAACAACAACAATAATAACAACAACAAGGTTTTATCACACTGTGGGGTCGGCCACATGAATCATTTTTCTACATTGCATCATATTAAAAGTTAAATTGTAATTTAAATCTCATAAAAAATGTCATTTTTAATACTTTTTAACCAAGCCTTTCTAGGTCTACCAATATCTTTCTTAACATAATATGATATCATGAAACTTGCATTCTCCTTATCAGTATACTTTGGTAGGGAAGTTCGCTCAAAAACGTCCTAATCTCGATTCGATTCGATCATTTTTAGTAATCTGAAATTGTCCGATTTTTATTCGATTGGATTACTTGACCCTCGACATGTTGCTATCCAACTTACGAATGATTTAGATTATAGTCGGATTTTTTCTAGAAGATCTTACCATATTAATAACTGTCAAACGAGGCTTTTAAAATGGACTCCTTACTTTGATATTAAAGAGGAATCCCCGATCGTTTCCTATTTGGGTTTCGTTTCCGAATTTGAGACTGCATTTCTTTAATCCGCATGTTCTTCATGCCTTGGGATCAATTTTTGGTAGACCTCTTCAATCTGACCAAGTCACTGCCTCGAGATCTTGGCCTTCCATTGCCCGGATTTTGGTGGAATTGGACATAACCAAAAAACACCCGCGTGAAATATGGCTTGGTTCAGAAAGATCAAGGTACTTGCAAAAGGTTGAGTTTGAAAAAATTCCGGATTTTTGCTCTCACTGTAAGGTGCATGGTCATTCTTTTAATGAATGCTTTGTGGCTCGTCCTAATTTAAAATTAGGGAGCAAAGAAGGAAAGGCTGTGAAACCTTCATTTAAGAATGATGGTGATGGTGGTAAACAATTGACCCATATTCCCTTAGAAGTTAACAATGACATATTGGTTGAGCTTGACAAGAAGATTGCTGTACCTACAGATATTCCTAACAATGAAGAAGAAAAGGATGATGGAAATCATTTATTAGAAGATCCTCTACTTGTTTCACCAAAAGATGGAGTAGCTGGTCAAGTTGAAGAATCATCGGATTCAAGTATGCCTTTGAAGGATTTTGCTCAAAAAAATGCTGGGCTTGACTCTTCAAATGGTATTTCTGACGGCGATGGGGTGCAAAAACAGTATGATTTAATTGTTAGTCATGGGGAACAAGTGGAGAATGAAGAAGGATATGAGCAAGAACATATGGAGGAAGGAGAGATTGTACCTATCAAAAAAGCTGATTTATCAGGGAAATCTGTAAGTAGAGATGATGTTGCTTTGTTGTCTACTCCTTCAAATGCCAACAACCGGGATGAGGACTTTATTAAAGTGGAGAAGAAGAAATCTAAAAGTAACAAATTATCTGAGGGTCAATCTTCTAAAGTTACTCGAGCTCCTCATAATTCTTCTTCCAATGGTTAAAGCTCTCATCTGAAATATTAGAGGTGTTGGTAACCCTCCTAGGGATAGGGTCAAGAATCTTTGCCGGATCCATAATATTTATGATTTGGTCTTACTTGAACCTTTAATTTCGGATTCCAAAATCGATACCATGCATTCTAAACTTAGGTTTGATTGCTCTTTTAGTAATTGTACCGACAAAATCTGAATTTTTTGGAAACATTGGGTTAAATTAGACATTCTTAAAGATCTTCCTCAAATTGTACATACCAATATTACTTATTTGCAATTTTCATATGTTGGATCTTTTGTGTATGCTTCTTGTTCTAGGATTCATAGGAGAATTTTATGGGATGAAATTCTGAATTTTTCTTCTAATAACTTTGCTCCGTGGATGGTTAGAGTTGACTTCAACACTATCACTAATGCCTCTGAGAGAATTGGGGGGAGATTTCCCAATTTTCAAGCTATGGAGGATTTTAATGATATGATATTAACTTCAAATTTACATGATATCGGATTTTCTTGTAATGCTTTTACGTGGAACCAAGGTATTATGTGGCAACGGTTAGATCGTATCCTTTTTAGCAATGTTTGGATTACTAAGAATCAAAAAATTCATATTGAACATTTGTCTCGTACCATTTCTAATCATGCTCCTTTACTTTTAGATATTTTTACGGTTGACAATACTACAAAATATGTGGCTTTCTCATGATTCTTTTCTTACTAATGTTGAAGCAAATTGGCATGCTCCGTTATTTCCCAATGAAAATTGTTTTGGGATGATTCGGTTTTGGCTTAAGCTCAAACGTCTTAAGCAAAGTTTAAAGTGGTGGAACAAATGTGTTTTTAAGAATTTATTCTCTAATATTTTGGAAGCTGAGAAACAAGTTGATTTAGCCGATGATGTTTATTTTAATACTCCTTCGGTGGATAATATGGTTCTTTTAAATAAAGCCAAGGATAATTTAGTCAACCTTCAAGAACAAGTAGAAACTTTTTGGAAACAAAAAGCTGCTAGCAAGTTCTTAGTTAAGGGAGATAGAAACACAAAATTTTATCATAATATTGTTAATCATAAGAGAGTTACTAGTTATATTCACAAAATTACCACACATGAAGGTCAACATCTTGACGCTCCTGAATTAGTTTATAACTCTGGTGTTAATTATTTTAAGGAGGTTTTTAACAAAAAATTTACTCCTCTGGACTTGGATTTATCTTTTATTTCGTCGCTTGTGACTGTAGAGGGTAACATCATGCTCACTAGAATTCCTTCTAATATTGAGATTGAAATGGTTTTAAAAGAGATGAATAAATTCTGTTGCTGGACCTGATGACTTTACTACTAAATTTTTTTCAAAAAAGTTGGCATATCATCAAAGAAGATTTAATTAATGTTGTTGTTGATTTCTTTAAAGGTAACCAATACCCAAATTTTTTTACTTCTACTGCTATCGTTTTGATTCCCAAGAGTGGTGTTACTAATTTTTTGTGTGATTACCAGCCCATTAGTTTTTGTTCTTTTTTCAACAAGCTTATTGCTAAACTTATTATGACTAGACTTGCTTTAATTCTCCCTAATATCATTTCTCTTGAACAAATTGGATTTGTGAAAGGTTGTTCTATCTTTGATAATGTTTTATTAGCTCAAGAACTTGTTCATGATTTAAAAGCTAAAATTGCAAGGGTGAATCTCATTTTTAAGATTGACATTACCAAAGCTTATGATAATCTGAATTGGGATTTTCTTTATATTATGCTTCAAGCTTTTGGTTTTAATCAAAAATTTATTAGACTCATTAAAAACAGTATTGAGCATTGTTTCTTTTTTATGATTATCAATGGCAAGAATCATGATTTTTTCAATTCTACTCATGGCCTTAGGCAAGGGAACCCTTTATCTCATACTTTGTTTATTAGAGCTTCTGAATTTCTTTCTAGATGTCTTAATAATCTGTTTAGAAATCACCCTAACTTACAATATCGCACTAGGGGTGGTTTCTTTGTGTCTCACTTAAGTTTTGCTGATGATTTTATTATCTTTACGAATTGGTCCAGGATGATGCTTAAAATACTCTTTAAATTTCTTGGTCTTTTTCAAAAGGCTGGTGGTTTAATTTTTAATCCTATGAAAAGCTGTTTTATTACTGCTAAATCTATTACCCAACCCAGAATCTCATCCATCCAGGATCAGTATGGTTTCTTACATAAGCAGTTATCTCTTAAGTACTTGGGTACTCCTCTTTATAGAGGTAGAAAAAGATCTCATTTATTTGGGGATATTGTCTTTAATATTCAAAAAAAACTCTCTGTTTGGGCCTTTAATTTTTTATCTTTTGGAGATAGGTTAGTTTTGATTAAAAGTGTTCTTTGTTCTATTCCTATATATTTATTTCATACTTTATATCCTACTATGAATATTTGTACTAAGCTTGAAAGGATTTTCAATAAATTCCTTTGGGGGGCTAAAGACAGTAAATTGGTTATTTTATGGGCTTCTTGGAGTAGATGTTCTAGTGTCCAGGATGAAGTCGAGTTGGGTTTTAGGAACTTAAGTGACATGGCTCTTTGTTTTTTCTTTTAACTTTGGTTCAATATGAGGTCTAATAATAGTCTTTGGTCTAAATTCATGATTACTAAATATTGTGTTGGTAAACAACCTCTTAATTGCTTTTTTAGAAATGGTGATTCCTTCAACTAGAAAAGACTTTGTGCTATTTGTGGGCTCCGAAAATTCGGCCCCGGCCTCCACCCGCCGCGCTTTTCTTATTCGGCGAGGGAGTTTTAACTGTATATGTTCCGGGGTAAATTTTGGAAGGCAGATGGATTTGTAGATAAGACACTACCCAGAGATTTCGCCCTCATTTTATGAGGACTTTATGATCTGAGTTCTGGTTTCCTATAGGCGCAAGCCCCTATAGTTAATTACCCCTCCCGATCACGAGAGAAAACTTTCGATTAAGGCTAGTCGTTGATCAGATACGTAAAGATACGTGGTATCTGGCATATAGTAGCAGCAATGTATATGGATTTTGAAATATTTGGATGTTTGAGTTGAAATGGTTTGATATTTAAAATTAGAAATTTCACCATCTTGCATTTAAAGCGGATGGTGGGGGAATGGATGATGGACCCGATCAAGATCCCATGGTTCCGTCGTCCCGGGCCATCATGGTCCCTGATCTACTTAGTCAGAGGAGGTAGTCGACCCAACCTGACAGAAGGATCCTTATCGGCAGCCATGGGTTGCTTCGTCCAAGGGGACCTTGTAGACCGGGGTTGAATGTTTGTCTAAGGGGACAAATTTGAATCCACCTTAGCTAACAAAGGGCTTTGTGCCCTATCGATCATATCCTATTGATTCATATCTCAAGGATTTAATGCCAACAAGGAACGTATTGGCTCTGGCCATAACCGGTATTTCGTGGTGCCATTTGGCGGCAAAAACCACTCGGTTCAGAGGGCCCCGGATCATAACCGTTTATCCTGCGGTGCCATTTGGCGGCAAACCGCCGGTCAGAGGACACGTATCACGTCCTTATTGGCAGGAGATTGTTTGAGGATGAATCCTAGTGCTATTTTCGACTAGGCATTCGGCTCTTTGTGAGCTGAAGTTATATTTAAATTTATCCACCCCGACAAATTGTTGCGGAGGGTGGATGAAGTTTGCTTTAAGTGTTTGATAATTAGATTTCAAATTTTAAATATTTTTTGATTTTTGGGATTTTGAGATTTTTTTAGATTTTTGGATATTTGGAACGACATTGAAAATTATTTGGAATGGACCCCTCCGGTTGAGATTTTTGTTTAACGCGGCCATCATCGGAGTGGGGTCATTTTCATTTGTAGTTTGAACCTTGTCAACTATGTCTGGATGTCGACAGAGGATCGGGTTTCTCGTAGGCTTTGCGCCTTTTGTTCATGAATTTTCTTCGTTGAAAGCCTTGAAGTCCGAATATGAATACATTAAAATAAATATTCCGATCATATTCGTGATCGTATATTTATTCAATATCTCGAACCCTGTCTACTCCTATTTTTTTTATTTAGGAGGATCGGGTTTCGTAGGCTTCATGCCTTTTGTTTAGTGAACTCTTTTGATTGTAGGCCTGGAATGCCTAATACGAATGTATTGAAACAAATACACTGGTCGCCACAGCCGTATATTCGTTTAAATGTTCGAACCCTGTCGACTTCTATTGATCCGTATGGAAGGATCGGGTTCGGACTTGAATTCACTTGTTGACCCGCGCAGCATCCCTAGGCATCACGTGTATACCAATAACACGCTCGCCGGGGCCCATGCGGGTCGAGATTGTATACCCTCTTTTAGTGTACCTAAGTGTGTACAAACTACAGTGTATGTGCGAGGGTATTTTAGAATATTCATGGAACGCCTTATGTCCGCTTGTATAGAAGTTGCGGATCCGGTGGCGGGGCGTAGCAGCTTGTGGATTGAATTGTTTGCTGCTTTGTACAGGTAGACTGTCGTGCACTACATGTTGCTTTCTGTATGTGGATCGTAGTGCACTAACGAATCTCCTGGTTTGGCTCGTAGGAGCTTGTATTTTCTATACGTCATTTGCTTCTGCCTACTTACAAGGTATTGCGTATATGATGAATTTTAGATCCTCACTAGTTGTATGACTCTTGTTATCATTCATGAACAATTCTTTTATTTGAGTGTACTGTTGTATAAATAAGGAGTCTTCTATAGTGGCTCGTAGGGACTTCCACATGTACTAGTAAGCTTGCCTCCTGAAGAATTATTATGTGCAGTCAAGCTAAAATGTTTCCTTGGAGTTAAACACTATTGATTGTACATATACTTTTTTCACTCCAAACTCGTTAAATCCATCAAACCGTTATATTCATTGCATGTCAAATCTCATTATATGTAAAGGGCAAATGATTGTAGATCTTATACCATTGCTTGCGAGCTTGTCATCACATTTTTCACTATGATCTTTACTTATATGCACATTGTCCTTGGGGGTTCTTAATCCACTAGAGATTCTTGCATGTTCATTTGCATTTGACATTTTCCTTTGATGTATCTTCTTGGAGTTGGATTGTTGTTGGTGATAAGGACGCCATCACATTCCTTCGTGCTCACCCATTTTTACAACTCTGTTTAGTCAAACAAACCCTTCTGCGACAAATCCTTGCATTCACTTTGAGTTGTGTTTGCTTGCATGAAGTTCATTTTCTTCGATCTTATTGGTCACAGATGAACCGTGTCGATGGTTGCAAGCCTTATATCATTTCTGAGAGTAGCTTGTGGTTTGCACAATAATTTTGTTTATTGACATTCATTTGAAGGCTTTGCATTATTTCTTATGAACAATTCGTATGCAGAGTTCTTCTCCTACCACGAGTTCTTGCACACTTGCTTACATGATTGGTACAAATTTCATGATTATCAGCCTTGAATGATTTGCAGTATCTGTTCATTTGTTTACAGTTAGACTATGCATCGCCTCTAATTATTGCTACAACCTTCTCTTTAATGGGCTAAAGCTTTATTCATCATACGCCCCTTCCTTATATGGTTGCATTTGGAGTCCCTTGGTCATCACAAGCTTTGTGCTCATTTATGTTTACTATAATGATTAGGATTCGCTTAGATCTTGATTGTTCATTCATCGATCCAAGGTTTGGCTTTGTATGCTCCACTCCAATTCAAGTTCTTTAGAGTTCATGTTCATTCAAGTTTAAGTCAAATGTTTGCAGGTTCAATTAATGTCCATATTGAGCTTAAGTTAAGTTCACATTTAGGTTCAAATTTTAGTTATTCATTTGAATGCGTCTTCACGAACCAGCTTGTATACGCTTGTAGGAGGATTTTAATTTCTTTAAAATTTTCTAAGTCATAGATTCAGTTGAAATTTTTGGCAGCACTCCGGCGTCGTCCCCGCGTAGGGGGCTGCCTCGGAGTGTGTAAGGCCTTCCCGCCTGCCAAGAAAGGCAGTCACGGTAGGTGTCGGGTGACACCGCGACCGCAGTTCCAATCCCCGCTCGCTAAAAAAAGCGGTCACGGGGTCTTTGAGCACAGGTTTAAAATATGACATTTTCCCCGCCTAAAAGCAATGACGGGTACTTAATTAAATAATTTTGCTACAAATAACAAATTTTTCCGCCTGCTAAGAAAAGCAGTCACGGGTACTTATATTTTCATGCATACGAATTTCCCCGCTCGCTCAGTGCGTCACGGGTACTTAAGTTTTTCCTCGCCCGCTAAGAAAAGCGGTCACGAGTACTTATTTCATGCACAAAAAAGTAAATACTAATTTTTACCTTGGGTGTGCAGCAATCGAGGTGGCGAC
Source organism: Dendrobium nobile (assembly GCA_022539455.1). NCBI lineage: Eukaryota > Viridiplantae > Streptophyta > Magnoliopsida > Asparagales > Orchidaceae > Dendrobium > Dendrobium nobile. Next base: position 68,523,762 of record CM039736.1, on the reverse strand, counting down.
GGCGAATGACGGCGACGAAGAAACCTGCGATGCATAATTAAAAGAAAATTTACTTGTGCAATTTAATTAATCATATTTTTATTTAAAAAAAAAGCTAGAGAGAGAAAGAAAAGGAAGAGAGCTCTCTTTCTAGAGAGAGAAAGAGAGGGAAAGAAGGGATTTTGTGTAGAGTGGGTTTAGGATGTGTAGGAAATTAGGGGAGTGGAGTTAGAGAAGGAAAATCTCTCTTTCTCTAATTTTTAGAGAGAGAAAGAGAGAAGGAAACTCTCTTTTTAGAGAGAGAAAGAGAGGGGAAAGATGGAATTTGAAGGGAATTTGTGTAGAGTGGGTTTAGGAGGTGTAAGGAAGTGAGAGGAGAGATTTAGAGAGAGAAAATCCCTCTCTTCTCAATTTTGGAGAGAGAAAGAGAGAGTGTGTAATTTTTTTCTCTCTCTAGGGAAGGAATTTGGAGGTATGGTGGAGAGGGAAGATGCTTGGGGTGGAGATGGAGCTATTCATGAAGAAATTTCAATCTCATTCTAGAGAGAGAAAATTTTCTCTCTCTAGGTTAGAGAGAGAAAGTGATGGATGAAAATTTTTTTATTGGAATGGTGTAGGAAGTGTGTAGGAACATTATTTGTGAAGGGGTGTAGGTGGTTTAGTGAGTAGAAGTGAGAGAAAAAAAAAGATTAGGTTTTAGGGTTTTGTAGGTTTTGAGAAATAGAGTTGGAGGAGGAAGAAGAAGATGAAGGAGTGGAAGGAGAAGGGAGTAGAGGGAGAAAATAGAAGAAAATGGAAGGAAATGTGGAGGGATGAAGAAAGAAAAAGAAAAATGGGAGAGGAGAAGAAGAAGGAAGGAAGAAGAAGAAGATGGGAAGAAGAAAATGGAGGAAGAAGATGAAGAAGATGAAAGAGAGATCAAACCTTGAGCTTGGAGGAGGGAAGGGAGGCCGGCGGCTTTGGAGTCGTGAGAGAGGCGTGAGAGGGGCGGCTCTTGGCGTGAATTTGATCGTGAGAGGAGGGAGGGGGTTCGGTTATGAGAGTTATGAGGGTTAAATTAGGGGTATTTTAGGGATTTTTGAGTTTTTTATTAAAGAAAAATCATTTTTTTTTATTTAAAAAGCTCTCTCTCCCTCTCTTTTAAACAAAAATTTAATTATATTGCACAAAATAAAATAAAAATTTTAATCTTGCATCGAGTGAGTCGCCGCGTCGCCGCTTGCACAAGTCGTCATCTCGATTCGCGCGCCCAAAATTTAAATTTTCGCCGACCGTCGACCCCCACCAATATGGGTGTCGATCTTAGCTGTTTCCGTTGCTCCGGACGCATCGGCGCTGTCCGTTTCGCAAACAGAGGTCATCTCGGCAATTTTGGGTTTTCGGTTGACACGTGTCGGGTGAGTTTTTGCGCGATTTCGAGCTCTTTCTCTTTCAAAACCCACCTTGCGCGGTCGACTCGACCCCGACACTAGTATGAGGGTCAACAAATGCCCCCCAACAAATGTGGTTCGCGCCTAGAGCGAATCACGTTTGTTGTATGCTGATTGACCCTATGGATCTCTAGATATTTGTTCTAGATGTCACATTAGGGCTTTCATTTAGTGGATCTCCAAAAGCTTATTTGGATGTCACACTAAAATTTCTTTCTCCATAGATTTCTTGGATGTTTCAATAGATGGTTGAGATACTGATTTCTTTTGCCCTATGCTTTGTGCTGCGGACAATGATGGAAAATTTTCTGATTTGTCTTTATTGACTTGTCAGATGGTTTTTGTACCTTCGGCCCTATGATTCTAGCTTTGGCGGGCTTGATGAAGGAGTAGATGCCGATGACCTAAACCCTTAGGTTTGTATTAGGTCGTTGGCGAAAAGTCATCGGTCCAGAGCTTTATGCATAACGGACTTGTTGATGACAGAATCCTCTTAGTTCAGCCTTAGGCTTTGTGTGAACTTTGGAATAATTTTCTTCGGCCCTTTGCTTTGTGCTTTGACAGACTTGTTGAAGAAAAATTCCTTCGATCCTCGCTTTGTGCTTTACGGATTTGTTGAAGGATTTGTAAGTTTTGTATTTGGTCGACACTATCAGATGTAGGTAGTATCTTAATCCTCAACCATTTGAGGAGACTTTAATCTGAATCACTTGAGTTCATCAGATCGGGAGAACCGAGATTTGACAGCTCTTCGTCCTCTGGTTGCTGAAATGGGGGTTCCTCTACTGCGGCCTTTCTTATAGCTTGTTGAGTAGATGGAGCTGCCAGCGATCCGGCCATATTTGGGCGTGTTGGATCCGACCTTTTACACCCATTCGGGCTTCAGACTTGAGCCATGAGAAATGTGCTTCCCAATGCTGATTTCACTGAAATTGGTAGATTTAGAGTTTCCCTTTGTGTTTGAGGATTTTGGAGTCTACGAATATTTGATAGTCGCTCAAGACTCAGCTTTCCATTGGAACTTTGATTCTCCGGTCAATTAGGAGAATTTAGTGGACTACAACCACTTGAACTTGTTGAATCAAATTGGCCTTCGTTCTTCCTACAGTCCTTACTAACGGGTTGACGAAGTGAGGGTTCCGCTACTACGGCCGTTCTTATGGCGTATTGAGTAGACTGAACTGCCAGCGATCCGGCCATATTTGGGCGTGTTGGATCCGACCTTTTACACCCATTCGAACCTTAAGCTTTAGGCTGTCGAAAGACTTCAAGTTTTTCTGACTCAATTTGTTAGAGTGTGTAGTTACAAAAATATCTTTCCTGACTTTTGAACCTTGGTACATTGGAGAAGATGGAGTCCTAAGCTTCTTGAAGATGACCTGTACATACTTTGAAGAGAATTCATTGTATCTTCCTTAAGAGAATATTTGCATTGATAATTTTAAATATTTATTCGGGGATCTCGGCATGCAGCGCGATGTCGACCCGAATAAATATTTAAAATGCCCCCTGCTTCAAAGGGTCATTCTAGAACATAATAAATTTGGAATTTGAAATTTTAAATATTTATTTGGGGATCTCGGCGTATAGCACGATGTCAACCCAAATAAATATTTAAAATGCCCCCTATCTCGCAGGGAGATTTCATATAAATCTTGTATTTTGAGATTTTAAATATTTATTCGGGGATTTCGGCATGCAGCGCGATGTCGACCCGAATAAATATTTAAAATGCCCCCTGTCTTATAGGGGATTTTTATGAATTATTTAAAATGCATTCTTGTGACACAAGAGAATTTCAAAATGTAAAGCACATACGCTAGTAAGCATGTATAAAATACACAGTGCATTAAACAAAATATTTTCTTGGGCAATTTTATGTGTAATACTTCTTTAGGTATCGACCATTGATCGGCGGCATGGGCCTTTGACCGTGCAGATCGATAAGTTGATAGGCTCCTCCTTGGTACACCTTTTCGATGACGAAGGGGCCTTCCCAATTGGATACGAATTTGCCACCGATTTTTCGATGTGGGATGATTGGTCTTCTCAGCACCAGAACCAATTCTCCTTCTTGAAATGCTTGATGACGCACCATCCGATCAAATGATTTCACCATCCTTGCTTGATAGATGTCCAAGTTTTGTTGGGCTTGCAGTCTATTCTCATCGAGTGCATCAAGTTCCTCCATTCTTAGGCGAGCGTTTTGTTCTTGGGTTAGATCGTACTGAATTGCTACCCGGAGTGATGGTAGTTCAACTTCTAATGGCAATACTGCTTCAACTCCGAATACGAGTGAATAAGGAGTGGCTTTGGTTGGTGTTTTGTAGGTTGTACGGTAGGCCCATAACGCCTCTGCCATCTTTGTATGCCACTCTCTTTTATTCTTGGTAAGGGTCTTCTTCAACAATTTCACTAGTGTCTTGTTGAAGGCCTCTGCCAAGCCATTCGCTCTTGGATTGTATATTGATGAATACCTCCAATCGATCTTGTGTCGATCAACAAACTTGTAAATTTTGGTGCTTTTGAATGCAGTACCGTTGTCTGAGATTATGCGGCGTGGTACACCAAATCTGTAGACAACGTTGTGGGTAAAGAAGTTGATCACATGCTCGGATGTGACCTCTCTGAATGGAGCCGCCTCTGCCCACTTCGAGAAGTAGTTTGTAACTGCCAAAATAAAGCGGTGCCCAGCTGATGATGGCGGATCTATCGGTCCGATTATATCTGTGCCCCAGCATTCGAATGGTCAGGATGCTATTGTTGGGTGCAGAGGATTTGGAGGTTGATGTATAACATCACCGTGGATTTGACACTCGTGACACCTCTTAGCGTGGTCGATACTGTCCCTCACCATTGTTGGCCAATAATAACTCATTCTTTTAATTTTAGCCGCCATCTTGGGACCTGACTGATGTGCACCACAAAGTCCTTCGTGAACTTCTGTTACCACTCTATCAGCTTCCTTGGTCCCTAGGCATCTTAGCCACATTTGATCAAAAGCTCGTCGGTACAATGTGTCGTTAACAAATGCATACCGCAATGCTCTCTTCCTAATTTGCGTGGCAAGAGATTTATCTGTTGGGAGTTTTCTTTCTTTGAAATACTCGATGAAGGGTTGCCTCCAATCATCTTCTACTTCAACATCTAAGCAATGCAGCCATGATTCTGAAGCTTGACTAGCTTTACGTCTCTTGGCTACATGATATCCTTCTGGATAATTTTCCATAATAATCTGGTGAAGAGGTTGAGGGTCACTCGGAGTCGTATCTCGTTTGCTTGAATCTGATACTTCTTCTGCCCGCGGGAATTGCAACAGGGCGGGTTCCAACACCCGACGGTTATAAACTCCGATATATATAGGTCTCTCCTCGTTGGTATTCGCCATTTCCTTGGCCAATTTGGCCAAGCAATCTGCTTTGGCATTTTGTCCTCGGGGAACTTGAACTATTTTAACATTTGGCACCTGTTTCAGGAGCTCAAGGGTCCGCCGGTGATAATGAGCCAGCTCAACCTTACAAATCTTGTAAATGCCCAAGACTTGATTTATCACAAGTTGAGAGTCGCCGAAGATTTTAAGATTTTGAATTTTGATATCGATTGCAATCTCCAGCCCTGCTATTAGACCTTCGTATTCGGCTTCATTGTTGGTCCGAGGTTCAGTCAAACTGAATGAAAATCTCATTATACCTCTCTCGGGTGCTACGAAAAGGAGACCGATGCCGGCTCGGGCTCTTGCAATATTTGGAGGTCGGACAGGTCTAATAGATGATGCCCCGTCAAAGTACATCTCCCAGAATGGTAACTTTTCGTCCTCCTCAACCTGCATGATTTGCTCGTCGGGCAAATCATCATTAAGCTGGGAGTCTGCCGGGATAGGATGCGCGGCGAGAAAATCTGCCAAGGCTTGTCCCTTTACCGCTTTCTGTGGCATGTACGTGATATCAAATTGTAGTAATATCACTGCCCATCTGGCTAAACGACCTGTCAACGCTGGTCTCGTCATCAAGAACTTCAGCGGATCGATCTTTGATATCAAGGTAATCTTGTGAGAAAGCATATAGTGGCGGAGCTTCTGAACTGCAAAGATTAATGCCAAACAATGCTTCTCAATTGGGGAATAGCGGATTTCCGCTCCAATCAATCTCCGACTGATGTAGTATAATGCATTTTCCTTGCCTTCTTCGTTATGCTGGGCCAACAGTGCTCCGAGGGACTCTTCTAATGCTGCCGTATACAGTATAAGAGGTTTCCCCGGAATTGGTGCCGCAAGAATAGGAGGGTTCAATAAGTATCTCTTGATACTATCAAATGCTTTTTGGCATTCATCATCCCATTTGAAGCGGACATCTTTCTTCATCAACTTTGAAAATGGCTGGCACCTACCCGACAGATTCGATATGAATCGTCGAATGAAAGCTAGTTGCCCTTGTAACGAGCGAAGTTGACGGAGGTTTCTGGGAGGTGGCATCTCCATAATCGCCTTGATCTTATTGGGGTCGACCTCGATGCCTCGGTGTCGAACAACATACCCCAAAAATTTGCCGGAAGAGACTCCAAAAGCACACTTGAGAGGATTCATCTTCAGATCATACTTCCTGATTCTTTCAAATACAATCCTTAAGTCATCCAAGTGGTCTCTTCGGTCCACGCTCTTGACAACAAGATCGTCCACATAGCACTCGACCTTTTGATGTATTAACTCATCAAATATACACGTCATTGCCCGTTGATAAGTGGCACCAGCGTTCTTAAGGCCAAAGGGCATAACTGTGTAACAGAAAATACCGATGGGCGTTCTAAATGATGTATGTTTTTCATCCTCAGTTGCCATCTTAATTTGATTGTAGCCCGACGATCCATCCATAAAGGAGAACATATCGTAATTGGATGTATTGTCAACTAGAAGCTCTGATACTGGGAGCGGAAAGTCATCTTTTGGGCACGCCTTATTGAGGTCCCGAAAATCGATACAGATACGAATCTGACCGTTCTTCTTCTTGACAGGGACAATGTTGGCAATCCAATCAGCATATTTTTTTTCGCGGATAAAGCCTGCTTCTATAAGCTTTTTTGTCTCTGCAATCACCTGTTCTTCGATCTCCAATCTCATTCTCCTTGGAGCTTGCTTTACAGGCACTGCATCGTGCTTGATGGCTAACCTGTGAACTGCCACATCAGGGGATAAGCCGGGCATCTCGGCATATGTCCAGGCAAAGCAATCCCTGAATTCACAGAGAAGCACTTTCATTTCTTCCGCTTGGTCTTCTGATAAAAGGGAGCTAATGAAGGTTGGGCGAGGGTCTTCTTCAGTCCCTAAATTGACTTCTTTTAGCTCATCCATAGTAGCCGTCTGTCCACCATCTTCTAATTCTTCGGGTGCGGGCTTGGCCTCTACGGGCTGATCATCATAAGTATCAACTTCATATATTTCCTCATCATCGCTATCATCTAACTTGACTTCCCCGCATGTGATTGCTTGGCAAGTCTCATTTTGGGGATGTTTTTGCACGATGAATCCGAGACCTCTCCTTGCAACAATATCTTTCTTTCGTAATGGACGTGGATGTCTTCCATACCAAATGCTCAGGCAAAAGCGGAGTTGTTGTTTGGAGGTAGGAATATTAATTTGCTTTCGCAACATTTTACGGATATTTTTGGTAATGAACCTGGGCATTCTCGTAGGTATTAGCTCTCCAGAATCAACGAGCCTACAAAACCAGTCGCGATTTGCTTCTTCTTCACGCTCTCCACCTTTATAGAATAAACTTCCTGGCCCGCCCCTTTTTCTATGAGGTGGCACGTAGAATGTTACGAGTTCTTCAATATTATGTACCTCTCGAGGAGTAATTTCCTTGAAATGTTGCAGGGGAACGCGCGTGACTACGAATACGCTGTCCGAGATTGACAAGTTACTCATTCTTCTTGAGAATACACACTGCACATTGCTCGTGTAGGTAGACTCATAATCATAGTCAGAATCTGAGTATTCAGCATTCTTTTTGCCTTTGCCAATTGACTGACATGCCTTCCAAGATTTTGTATGGGTGACCTCATCTTCATCTGTGTCGCTCCCTAGGTGAGGTACATGTTTTTTTTTCTTTAGTAGCGATCGCTGCTTTGGAAAGAGTTGGCGTTGCCTTCTTTCTCCCAACCTGCTTCTTTTCACCTTCTTGTTTTGGTCGCTTTGTAGTTTTAGTACTCGACAACTGGACCTCAAGAGAGCTCGATGGCTTCAGCTTTTTTGAAATGAAATACTTGGCATCTTCATAGATTGTAGCTTCGTGCACTGCAAAAGGTTGGATGTCACCAGAGATCCTGAACTCTTCTCCATCCTTAAGGTACTTCATGCACTGATGTAATGTTGATGGGACAATACCATACTCATGCAACCAAGGGCGACCCAGGAGCGCCTTGAATGAAGTATCTGCATCAATCACATGAAATTTCGCTTCTGTATGAAGCTCCCCAAATGTTAGGGAGAGCATGAATGATCCTAGGGTCTTTTGCCCTTTCTCGTTGAAACCATGCACCATTAGCTTATCTGACCCGAGATGCTGCACGTCGAGGCATAACGATCTCAGCGCTTTCAAGCTTATAAGGTTGATGGAGGACCCAGGGTCGATCAGAATTCGGCTGATTATCATTTCATCGCTCTCTGCAGTAACGTACAGAGGGCGGTTATGATCCGCCGTCCCAAGCATCATGTCTTCTTCGGAGAAGGTAATGAACGGCTCGTTACGGGCTTGCAGGACTTCCGTCATATTACGTTCAACAAAATATGCCTCGTACCTTTCGGGGTCTTTGAGAGCCTGAATCAAAGTCTCCCGAAGATCCTTAGACATTATCAGAGCATCGTATATGCTAAGCTGTGCCGGGATTTTCCTCAGATAAGACAAGATATTGTAATCTATCCCATTGACCGGAGTGTCCTTCTTCCTAGAGTCCTTGGGGATGATATCTTCATTGACAACTATTTCTTTCCCTTTGTCTTTATTAGAAATTTCCTTTTTTGACGGAGTTGGCAGCACCTTACCGCTTCTTAATTGTACTTGCGTTATTTCATCTGGCACAAGCTCATTTGATGGAGCATCTTCCTCAGAGTTGGTTATCATAACATCCAAAGACTCATTTTCTAGTTCAGAATCACCCTCCAATCTCACATGCCCCATTTGCGACGCTATATCTTGCTCGGACTCATTCTCATTTGGAAAAAATAGATCTTCTTCTGAACTATAGTCCATTGATGATGCCACAAGACAAGTTGCAGAAGCTGCTTCTTCGACGTATTTTTCTTTTGTTGGAGCCACTGGTGTTACTGAAATAACCCGGCAAGTTTCCACAGGAAGAGAATCTTCACCCGTTTCTTCTGCTTCAGCCACTTTAAGCTTTGACATAAAGTCAACGAGCTTAATGGGACGTCTAACAGTTTGGTAATATTCATCCAAACTGTCAATGACCCTTTGAGTTGTTGTTTTCTTCTCATTAAGCTTCTTCAGTTTGGTCCTTCTTTTGGAAGACTGTACTTTTTCGGATTTTAAATAACCGGCTTGGTTGGGATATTGCTTAGAAGTTGATGCTCGTGACACAGGCATCCCTTTCAAATCCAGCACCGGGTGGGTAGGAGATTTCCACTTCACACCTGGAACTCCTTCAAGTTGTTTTAACATTTTTACAGTCTTTTTGGAGACCGCAGTCTCCCACTTCCCTTCTTGAGCTGATTCTCTTTTGTTTCTTTCTTCTTTAGTCGGGGGTACGGAAGAGGACGTAACCATTTGAGTCGACTCTTTTCTGGGGTGTGCCAACACATTATCCGACAATGTGACTTCCCCCTTCTGATATTTTCTTTCCAACCAATCCTTAAAGATGTAGCAATCTTCAATAGGATGACTAAGTACTCGGTGGTATGGGCAATAATTCGGGTCACCAGTATGTTTCGATTCTTCGGGCCTCTTGCACTCTGGCAGTTCTAGGCCAGTTTTTAACGCTTGTCGAAATAATTTGGCAACACTCTCCCTATTAAATGAATATTCTTTATTCATTCTTTCCTTGAGGGACGGGAACGTTCGATCACAATTTCCCGTTATTTGTCTCGGGCGTTCTCCTCCACCCTGAAACATTCGTGGTTTGTCATTTCCCCCAAGTGTCAACTTTGGTTGGGGGTTAGGATTATAGACTTGCTTCGGCTTGTCTTCATAGTGTATCGGTTGTTTGCCTTTATCTACATTATAAGTCACTTGTTTTCCTTTATCAACTCTGGAGAAAAATGTAGAGTCGGCATCACCCCTTCTAGCACCTGAGGCTTTAGCCTTTTTGAGCTTATCAGACTGATTTTCTGATTTTGATAAGTTCAGTTTTTCGAACTTCGCCACTCTGTCTAGCAAGTCCTGAAATGTGGTGATGGTGGCCATACATAAGAATGGTTGCATCTTATCATCGATGTTTCCCATTAACAATTGCACGGCATGTTCTTCTTCTAATTGCTGCTCACATTTCATGCTCAAATTGCGCCAGCGAGTTATATATTTTGTCACTGACTCATCCCTCCTTCGTTTATCTAAAGCGAGATCAGCGATTGTTATCTTTTCGGTCGCGCTGGCGAACCTTTTCACAAACATGGCTTCTAACTCTGCAAATGTTCTCACAGAGTCATTCGGCAATTCAGCATACCATTCAAACGCAGTCGAGGTTAAACTACTGACAAATTGTCTGAAAAGTAGAGCGTCAACACCTCCCGTATTACCACATGTGGCTTTAAACTGAGCCAAATGCTGTTTGGGGTTACTATTACCATTGAATGTGTTAAACTTCGGGACAGAATACCCCTTTGGGTATGGCACCTGGTCAAATTCAACAGGATATGGACGGCCTTTGCTCACCAGTTTTTCTGCCTGATCCAAAGCTATGACAGCTTTAATCTTCTCATTGATGATTGTCTCCAACTGTGCCGCTGTCACAGGCTCGGATGTGCTTGCTACATTTTGAGGAGTAGGTTGGCGGACCAAACGATCATTCTCGATTCCTCCTTCATGTGAACCTCGTACTCCCGACACTTGGGGTGCAGGATGAGCTGGCGGATTAGCGAGACCACTACTTATCGCCTGATGATTGGTTTGTTGAGCAGGTGTAGGATTAGCAGTGATATTTCTCTGCATTATCTGCATCATCATAGTCATTTGCGTCATCATCTCAGTCATTTTGGCATTTAACTGAGCAATTTCTTTATCCTTTGCCTTCATCTGACGATGCATCTGCCTTTGTGCCTCAGCTAGTGTGGTAGCATCAGGGAACAAAGGATTTTCTTCGAATTCCTCCTCTTCTTCATTCTCCGAGGAGTCAGCATCTCTACCGGCAGTGGATCCAGCCCCATATTGCCGCTGGTATACCCGCAAAGGCGGTCGCTCATCATCATGTTCCACCATATAGACCACTTCAACTCCCATGGTCTCATCATCATCTTCATCATCATCTTCTTGTGTACGGATCTCCGAGCGGCGTCTCCACTGAATCTCCGGCTCATTACTTGGTACAAAAAACTCTTCGATCCGTGGGCTGCGATCGAAGTTAGTTTCCTCTTGGGATGATGCAGTTGGTTGATGATGGGATCCCCTGGAGGATTCTCCGGGGTGTCGACCATCAAAGGAATGATCAATTGGGACCTTCTTAGGGACCCATTTTTGATGACTTCTATTAATGGGGGCGGATCTCTGGGAGGCTGCACCAGATGTCACGCCCGTACTTATTTTTTTGTCAAGTGCTCTTCTTTCATATGGTCTTGACCTCCAAACTTGTTTGTCTTTTTGCTGGGCCCTTTCGACGGCTGATTCTTGGACGCGTGGTCCAAGTGTCACACCCCGATGTGCTTCCTGCGAAGTTGACTTAAATTTTCCTCGTGTTACCAAAGGTGGAAACTCTCTTGGTGGAGATCTTCTGGCCTCAATCACCATTGGCCTTTGGTACTTCTTTTTCATCAAACCCTTTTCTTTCACTATTTTCAGGACCCTGTGCACTTTGGCGGACAAAATCTCGGGTTCTTTCTTCTTCTGAGGAGCAAGGGTTTGGGGTTGTTGCTCCCAAAACGATTGTTTAAGTTCACCAGTAGAGCTGTTCCGTTTTACCCATTTCAAATTCTTAAACTTATTATGGGTAGGAACACTCGCTTCTGGTTCCTGAGCAGGTAGTGTGGATGGGTGGACTTGTAGCATCTGCTGAGCTCGCAGCTCTGCATTCATCCTTCTCCTTTGCCTTCTTGATGGCCTTCCTCCAGATGAAGAGGCCTCAGCATCATTTCTTCCAGGCATAGATATCCCAGTTGGCAGAGTGGTGGTAGCAGCAGGAATCACAGAAATTTGTTTCCCGGCTATGACCCTTCTTGTTGTCGGGGTTTCAGAATTCGACAGCCTTTTGAAGACTGAGACTCTCTTATGGGGGAATTCATTTGCAGTAATAACTCGGGATTGTTGTGGTCGCCGTGGCGGTGGATGCACGCGACGAGCAGCAACATCAGCAGCATGAGGCCTCCTGGCAGGCTTTTCAGTGTTAATGCCGTATACTGGAACGGCAGCAGCGCTTGCAGTAGCTGCGGAAAATTGTAGCCCACCAAATTGAATAGTGACTCCAGAGTTTCCCGTGTTAATGATAGCATTTGCTGGTTGAATGTTGGCACCACTTCCAAGCTGGACGGTGAAAGGAGTGTTCTAGAGGTCCATTCTGCACAAAATGAAAGATGGGGATTAGTAATCAATATCTGATATATTACCCCATACTTTCAAAGCGCAGAGACTCGACAGAACGGAATGATAAACATATAATCCTTATAATTTCAAAATACTTTTTAGAGAATTTTTAATGAGTTCAATTAAAAAGACATTTAAATCTTAACTCATCAAATTTTGCCGCTACTATAGCTTAAATATACGACTAGCCAAAGATGGAAAGAGAAACCAATCCCCAGTGGAGTCGCCAGAAATCTGTGGGCTCCGAAAATTCGGCCCCGGCCTCCACCCGCCGCGCTTTTCTTATTCGGCGAGGGAGTTTTAACTGTATATGTTCTGGGGTAAATTTTGGAAGGCAGATGGATTTGTAGATAAGACACTACCCAGAGATTTCGCCCTCATTTTGTGAGGACTTTATGATCTGAGTTCTGGTTTCCTATAGGCGCAAGCCCCTATAGTTAATTACCCCTCCTGATCACGAGAGAAAACTTTCGATTAAGGCTAGTCGTTGATCAGATACGTAAAGATACGTGGTATCTGGCATATAGTTGCAGCAATGTATATGGATTTTGAAATATTTGGATGTTTGAGTTGAAATGGTTTGATATTTAAAATTAGAAATTTCACCATCTTGCACTTAAAGCGGATGGTGGGGGAATGGATGATGGACCCGATCAAGATCCCATGGTTCCGTCGTCCCGGGCCATCGTGGTCCCTGGTCTACTTAGTCAGAGGAGGTAGTCGACCCAACCTGACAGAAAGATCCTTATCGGCAGCCATGGGTTGCTTCGTCCAAGGGGACCTTGTAGACCGGGGTTGAATGTTTGTCTAAGGGGACAAATTTGAATCCACCTTAGCTAACAAAGGGCTTTGTGCCCTATCGATCATATCCTATTGATTCATATCTCAAGGATTTGATGCCAATAAGGAACGTATTGGCTCTGGCCATAACCGGTATTTCGTGGTGCCATTTGGCGGCAAAAACCACTCGGTTCAGAGGGCCCCGGATCATAACCGTTTATCCTGCGGTGCCATTTGGCGGCAAACCGTCGGTCAGAGGACACGTACCACGTCCTTATTGGCAGGAGATTGTTTGAGGATGAATCCTAGTGCTATTTTTGACTAGGCATTCGGCTCTTTGTGAGCTGAAGTTATATTTAAATTTATCCACCCCGACAAACTGTTGCGGAGGGTGGATGAAGTTTGCTTTAAGTGTTTGATAATTAGATTTCAAATTTTAAATATTTTTTTATTTTTGGGATTTTGAGATTTTTTTAGATTTTTGGATATTTGAAACGACATTGAAAATTATTTGGAATGGACCCCTCCAGTTGAGATTTTTGTTTAACGCGGCCATCATCGGGGTGGGGTCATTTTCATTTGTAGTTTGAACCTTGTTAACTCTGTCTGGATGTCGACAGAGGATCGGGTTTCTCGTAGGCTTTGCGCCTTTTGTTCATGAATTTTCTTCGTTGAAAGCCTTGAAGTCCGAATATGAATACATTAAAATAAATATTCCGATCATATTCGTGATCGTATATTTATTCAATATCTCGAACCCTGTCTACTCCTATTTTTTTATTTAGGAGGATCGGGTTTCGTAGGCTTCATGCCTTTTGTTTAGTGAACTCTTTTGATTGTAGGCCTGGAATGCCTAATACGAATGTATTGAAACAAATACACTGGTCGCCACAGCCGTATATTCGTTTAAATGTTCGAACCCTGTCGACTTCTATTGATCCGTATGGAAGGATCGGGTTCGGACTTGAATTCACTTGTTGACCCGCGCAGCATCCCTAGGCATCACGTGTATACCAATAACACGCTCGCCGGGGCCCATGCGGGTCGAGATTGTATACCCTCTTTTAGTGTACCTAAGTGTGTACAAACTACAGTGTATGTGCGAGGGTATTTTAGAATATTCATGGAACGCCTTATGTCCGCTTGTATAGAAGTTGCGGATCCGGTGGCGGGGCGTAGCAGCTTGTGGATTGAATTGTTTGCTGCTTTGTACAGGTAGACTGTCGTGCACTACATGTTGCTTTCTGTATGTGGATCGTAGTGCACTAACGAATCTCCTGGTTTGGCTCGTAGGAGCTTGTATTTTCTATACGTCATTTGCTTCTGCCTACTTACAAGGTATTGTGTATATGATGAATTTTAGATCCTCACTAGTTGTATGACTCTTGTTATCATTCATGAACAATTCTTTTATTTGAGTGTACTGTTGTATAAATAAGGAGTCTTCTATAGTGGCTCGTAGGGACTTCCACATGTACTAGTAAGCTTGCCTCCTGAAGAATTATTATGTGCAGTCAAGCTAAAATGTTTGCTTGGAGTTAAACACTATTGATTGTACATATACTTTTTTCACTCCAAACTCGTTAAATCCATCAAACCGTTATATTCATTGCATGTCAAATCTCATTATATGTAAAGGGCAAATGATTGTAGATCTTATACCATTGCTTGCGAGCTTGTCATCACATTTTTCACTATGATCTTTACTTATATGCACATTGTCCTTGGGGGTTCTTAATCCACTAGAGATTCTTGCATGTTCATTTGCATTTGACATTTTCCTTTGATGTATCTTCTTGGAGTTGGATTGTTGTTGGTGATAAGAACGCCATCACATTCCTTCGTGCTCACCCATTTTTACAACTCTGTTTAGTCAAACAAACCCTTCTGCGACAAATCCTTGCATTCACTTTGAGTTGTGTTTGCTTGCATGAAGTTCATTTTCTTCGATCTTATTGGTCACAGATGAACCGTGTCGATGGTTGCAAGCCTTATATCATTTCTGAGAGTAGCTTGTGGTTTGCACAATAATTTTGTTTATTGACATTCATTTGAAGGCTTTGCATTATTTCTTATGAACAATTCGTATGCAGAGTTCTTCTCCTACCACGAGTTCTTGCACACTTGCTTACATGATTGGTACAAATTTCATGATTATCAGCCTTGAATGATTTGCAGTATCTGTTCATTTGTTTACAGTTAGACTATGCATCGCCTCTAATTATTGCTACAATCTTCTCTTTAATGGGCTAAAGCTTTATTCATCATACGCCCCTTCCTTATATGGTTGCATTTGGAGTCCCTTGGTCATCACAAGCTTTGTGCTCATTTATGTCTACTATAATGATTAGGATTCGCTTAGATCTTGATTGTTCATTCATCGATCCAAGGTTTGGCTTTGTATGCTCCATTCCAATTCAAGTTCTTTAGAGTTCATGTTCATTCAAGTTTAAGTCAAATGTTTGCAGGTTCAATTAATGTCCATATTGAGCTTAAGTTAAGTTCACATTTAGGTTCAAATTTTAGTTATTCATTTGAATGCGTCTTCACGAACCAGCTTGTATACGCTTGTAGGAGGATTTTAATTTCTTTAAAATTTTCTAAGTCATAGATTCAGTTGAAATTTTTGGCAGCACTCCGGCGTCGTCCCCGCGTAGGGGGCTGCCTCGGAGTGTGTAAGGCCTTCCCGCCTGCCAAGAAAGGCAGTCACGGTAGGTGTCGGGTGACACCGCGGCCGCAGTTCCAATCCCCGCTCGCTAAAAAAAGCGGTCACGGGGTCTTTGAGCACAGGTTTAAAATATGATATTTTCCCCGCCTAAAAGCAATGACGGGTACTTAATTAAATAATTTTGCTACAAATAACAAATTTCCCCGTCTGCTAAGAAAAGCAGTCACGGGTACTTATATTTTCATGCATACGAATTTCCCCGCTCGCTCAGTGCGTCACGGGTACTTAAGTTTTTCCTCGCCCGCTAAGAAAAGCGGTCACGAGTACTTATTTCATGCACAAAAAAGTAAATACTAATTTTTACCTTGGGTGTGCAGCAATCGAGGCGGCGACGGCGGATGACGGCGACGAAGGAACCTGCGATGCATAATTAAACGAAAATTTACTTGTGCAATTTAATTAATCATATTTTTATTTAAAAAAAAAAGCTAGAGAGAGAAAGAAAAGGAAGAGAGCTCTCTTTCTAGAGAGAGAAAGAGAGGGAAAGAAGAGATTTTGTGTAGAGTGGGTTTAGGATGTGTAGGAAATTAGGGGAGTGGAGTTAGAGAGGAAAAATCTCTCTTTCTCTAATTTTTAGAGAGAGAAAGAGAGAAGGAAACTCTCTTTCTAGAGAGAGAAAGAGAGGGGAAAGATGGAATTTGAAGGGAATTTGTGTAGAGTGGGTTTAGGAGGTGTAAGGAAGTGAGAGGAGAGATTTAGAGAGAGAAAATCCCTCTCTTCTCAATTTTGGAGAGAGAAAGAGAGAGTGTGTAATTTTTTTCTCTCTAGGGAAGGAATTTGGAGGTATGGTGGAGAGGGAAGATGCTTGAGGTGGAGATGGAGCTATTCATGAAGAAATTTCAATCTCATTCTAGAGAGAGAAAATTTTCTCTCTCTAGGTTAGAGAGAGAAAGTGATGGATGAAAATTTTTTTATTGGAATGGTGTAGGAAGTGTGTAGGAACATTATTTGTGAAGGGGTGTAGGTGGTTTAGTGAGTAGAAGTGAGAGAAAAAAAAAGATTAGGTTTTAGGGTTTTGTAGGTTTTGAGAAATAGAGTTGGAGGAGGAAGAAGATGATGAAGGAGAGGAAGGAGAAGGGAGTAGAGGGAGAAAATAGAAGAAAATGAAAGGAAGAAAAATGGGAGAGGAGAAGAAGAAGGAAGGAAGAAGAAGAAGATGGGAAGAAGAAAATGGAGGAAGAAGATGAAGGAGAGATCAAACCTTGAGCTTGGAGGAGGGAAGGGAGGCCGGCGGCTTTGGAGTCGTGAGAGAGGCGTGAGAGGGGCGGCTCTTGGCGTGAATTTGATCGTGAGAGGAGGGAGGGGGTTCGATTATGAGAGTTATGAGGGTTAAATTAGGGGTATTTTAGGGATTTTTGAGTTTTTTATTAAAGAAAAATCATTTTTTTTTTAAAAAAGCTCTCTCTCCCTCTTTTAAACAAAAATTTAATTATATTGCACAAAATAAAATAAAAATTTTAATCTTGCATCGAGTTAGTCGCCGCGTCGCCGCTCGCACAAGTCGTCATCTCGATTCGCGCGCCCAAAATTTAAATTTTCGCCGACCATCGACCCCCACCAATATGGTTGTCGATCTTAGCTGTTTCCGTTGCTCCGGACGCATCGGCGCTATCCGTTTCGCAAACAGAGGTCATCTCGGCGATTTTGGGTTTTCGGTCGACACGCGTCGGGTGAGTTTTTGCGAGATTTCGAGCTCTTTCTCTTTCAAAACCCACCTTGCGCGGTCGACTCGACCCCGACACTAGTATGAGGGTCAACACTATTAAATGGGATGCTGAAAACTTCATTCAATGGGGTCTAGGTTGCGGCAATATCTTTTTTGGCAAGATAACTGGCTTGGTTGCTCTTCTCTAGATACTTTGCTTAACACTCATACCAATATTTCTTGTAAAGTGGCTGATTGTATTCAAGATGGCTCCTGGAATTTAACTTATCTTGCTGATATGGTTTCGAAATTTGTTAATAATCTCATTTTGAAAGTGCCGCTTCAACTTGATCAAAAAGATCACATTTTATTTAACAAGTCTAATAATGGTTTTTTTGCATTCAAAGAGGTGTGACATTCTATTATGTCTGTTCAACCTAAGTCTACAATTTTCTCTTCGTGTTGGCAAAAAGGTATTCCTGCCTCTTACTCTATTCTTTTGTGGAAGATTTACAACAATTATATGCCCATTGACACTATTTTGATGAAGAAAGGATTCTACGTTGTGTCTAAATGTTAATGTTGTTACCATATTGAGAATTTGAATCATGTTTTTGCAAATGGGCTTGTTGCATTTAAAGTTTGGCTTTATTTTGATAACCTGTTTAGCACTCAATTTTGTAAGAATTATAACAACATCATTAATATACTACATAATTGGGTTGTCCCTATCAAGAGACATATTAGAAATGTGCTTCCCTCTATTATATGTTGGTTTCTCTAGAAGAGTAGGAATGAGATTAAGCATGAGGTTACTATTATGAATGTTTTATCCATTGTCCTCAAGATTAAGGATAAAGTGAGATCTCTCTTTATGGCAAATTTGATTACCTTAGATTTTTTTAAAAACTCCACTCAACTTGCTGAGGATTTTGGCATTTTTGGTGAGGACTCTTTTACTCTCCCCTCCAAAAGTACTTTAGTTAGATGGATTAAACCTCCTATGGACTGCTACAAACTGAATACTAATGGTGCTTTTAATAGATCAAAAGCTGGCTGTGGTGGTATTATACGGGAGTTCATTGGCAATATTGTTGTTGCTTTTGTGGGTCCTAATGATCTTAACACGGCTATTATGGCTGAAATTTTGGCGTTAAAGTATGGATTACAATTATGCAATTCTCTTGGGATTATTAATGTTTGGATAGAATTGGATGCTAAGATTGTTATTAATTACATTTCAGGAAACGGCATCGCTAATCCTTCTTACTTCTATATTATCAGAGGAATCAAATGAAAGTTCGTTAGGGATTTTAAGCCCTATAGAACTGGCCCAAGGCTAACCAAGAGGGGGGTGAATTGGTATTTTTAAAAAAAAACTTTAGGAAAAACACAAATACAAACCAAATCACCACAAAGAAATAATGTGCGGAAGAAATAAAAGCGGAAGCAGTAAAAACAAGAACACAAGGGTTTATAGTGGTTCAGTCAACTCGACCTACGTCCACTCCCAGGAGGCGCCCTACGAGTATTGCACTACAATTGTGACTCTCCTTTAGCCCCCACAGCTAGGCGGAGAAACCTTTACAAACACCTCTTTTTGCCACACCCGGCAAGGCAGAGAACTTTCCTCCTTTTGCTTCCTCCTGAAGCAGGCAGAGAACCTCGATCGCTTGCTGGAACTTACCTCTCCCAACCCTTCCAAGGACAAGAGACTCTAGGGAAGAAGAAGTGGAACAATGCTTAGAGCAACCCTTGTGAATCCCCTCACAAGCTCCCCCTCACAAGATCCTCTCTCTCTCTCCTTTAGGTTTTCTCAGGTCAAGACAGCAGCCAAGGATGTTCAAAAACGTTGAACAAGAGCTCTTAAATAGAAGAGCTTCAAAGGAGCTCATTAATTGCAAGTTGCCGACTATATCGTCCAGAACGATATGGACATCGTCCTGGCCGATCAGTATAAATTCCATGAGATCGGCCAGAGCATCGCCCTGAATGCTAACTGGACGATTGAAAATTGGCTTGATCGTCCAGGACGATATCACGATCGTCCCGGCCGATCAGTTCAAATCAGAGGAAAATTGTCCAGAGCATCGCCCTGAATGTAAGCTGTCCGATCCAGATCGTCCAGGAGTAACTAAGGTTTTTTGACTAGATCGTCCTGGCCGATCCTTGGATCGTCCAGGACGATGTGATCGTATCAATCATCCTTAATTACTGTCTTAATTGTCTGATCAATTAAGGCATAATTTGTAAATATCGTCCAGGCCGATCCTAGATCGTCCTAGCCGATTACCAAAAATACAGAATACCTTAATTGTTTATGGCGGCAATTTCTTTCTGTTTTGAGCCTATCGTCCTGGCCGATACACGTATCGTCCAGGCAGATTTGCTAATGACGGCTGCCTTAATTAAAAACCCCTGATTAGATTTTCTGTTTTAAGCCCGATCGTCTAGGACGATGTAAATATCGTCCTGGCTGATTTGAGTAAAAACAGAAATTCTAAGTCTCTCAAGTGTGTGTGTGTAGGGTTACTTTGCATTAGTCTCTTTGATCATTACAAATTGACTCAAGAAGAGAAAAAAAAAAAAACAAAATACAGACTGACTCAACCCAAACCTACCCATGCTTGAACTGGCTTCGTTTTGTTCGTCCGGTCTTCGATTCCTGAAAAGTTAGAAGTAATAGCAGTTCAAGAGAATCAATAGTGTTTGTCAATCATTAAAACATAAGCCATGAAACTAGATTTGCAACATCAAACAGTTGTTATCTTCTATTAACTTTTTTATATCTCACATTTATAGGGAAGGAAACGCTGCTGCTGATTTTTTAGCTGAGTTGGGTTGTAATTTGCATGAGATTATGGAATTTGCGGGTTCCTCTTTACCACTCAAGTTGTTGGGCATTGCTAGGCTGGATTGGTTGGGGACCCCTTATATTAGAGTTGGTTAATTTGGGTTCTTTCAGTCTTCATTTGCTGTCTGTTTTGAATTTTTTTTATGCTGTTCTAGTCGTTTGTAACCTGCGCATCTGTTCTTTTGGTATCTGATTTAGTTTTGGGATTTATGTTTCTTTTTGTGTTTCATTAATACTTATATTCAAATCATTAAAGATATGTATGCATGAGCTATTACTTGTGTTCAAACACAAGGTGGTTTGACCAAGTATTTCCCTATTTCGGTTGGGTTACATCAAGGATCAGCCTTAAGCCCATATCTTTTTGTTGTAGTAATGGATGTTCTCACTAGACATTTGCAAGAGGATGTACCTTGGTGTATGCTTTTTGCTGATGATATTCTTCTTATTGATAAGACTAGAGAGGGAGTTGAAAGTAAACTTGAATTATGGAGGTCAACATTAGAGACTAAAGGTTTTCGCTTGAGTAGATCTAAAACAGAATATATGGAGTGTAATTTTAGTAGTAATAGACCTAGTGAGGGGATTGTGACTTTGGGCGATCAAGTCATTAATAAGAGTACGCGTTTTAGATATCTTGGATCTATTGTTCAAAATGATGGTGAAATAGATGGAGATATTATCAGCAGAATTCAAGTTGGATGGTTGAAGTGGAGAAATGCATCGGACTTATTGTGTGATAGAAAAGTACCCCTCAAACTTAAGGGAAAATTCTATAAGATGGTAGTGAGGCCTGCAATGCTTTATGGTGATGAATGTTGGCCATTAAAAGAGAAACATAGTACTAAGTTAAGTGTGGCAGAGATGAGGATGCTCAGGTGGATGAGTGGGTTTACACTTAGAGATAGGATACGAAATGAGCATATACGCGAAAAGGTTGGAGTAGCTCCAGTAGAAGATAAGATTAGAGAGTCGCCTTAGATGGTTTGGTCACATAAAACGGCGGCATTCCAATGACCCGGTTAGGAGAGTAGAGGTATTAGATTTGACTTATGTTAAGAAAGGTAGAGGCATACCTAAAAAGACTTGGTTAAAAAATATTAGAAATGACCTTTCTTTATTAGATTTAAACGAGAATTTGACCTTTAATAGGACAGAATGGAGAAAAAGGATTCATGTAGCCAGGGGCGGAACCAGCTTCAATTTTGAGGGGGGGCAAAATACAACATAAAAATAATTAAATATTAAAAAAATATTATTATATATCTATATATAACAACAAGTTTTTTAAAAAAAAATTAAGCAAGAAAAATAAAGAAAAAATGTAATTAAATAGTCATGAAAAGCATGAAAGAAAATATTAGAACTAAATGTGAAGAAATATATAGATATGTTAGGGCAAAATAGGATAAAAGAGATTTTAGGGGGGGCAAAAAAAATTTTAGGAGGGGCAAAAAAATTTTTTTTACTCTCCTATAAATTTTTTTTTTTTTTTTCTCTTATAAAAAAAAAATTTTTTTTTGAGGGG
Source organism: Dendrobium nobile (assembly GCA_022539455.1). NCBI lineage: Eukaryota > Viridiplantae > Streptophyta > Magnoliopsida > Asparagales > Orchidaceae > Dendrobium > Dendrobium nobile. The sequence goes on along the minus strand of CM039736.1, from coordinate 68,502,082 downwards.
GGGCAATTGCCCCCCCTAAGGTGGCAGTGGTTCCGCCCCTGCATGTAGCCAACCCCACGTAGTGGGATAAAGGCTTGTTGTTGTTGTTGTTGTATTATACTATTATCAGCTTTGGTATGTGTATCTCTATATTAGTAGCCTGGTTGTTCCTTCCATGTCTCACTATTGGGTTTGGCAATGCCATAGCAAATATTGGTTTTGCATCTATGGTGCATATTTTTTAAGGTTTTTCCCTTCTTTTTTCCTGTCTATTTCGGCTATACCTGTTTTCCTGGGGGTGGCTGTTACTATGCGCTGCTGGAAGTCAATGTTGGAGGATTTTCTCTGGAGGTTTGTTGGTTCTAATGGATTTTGTGGACCTATTTTCTGTAGCTATGGCTTCCAGGTGTTGACCCGTAAACAGTTAACAAAAAAAAAAAGGAGAAAATAAATCAAATCCTACCTACTATGCTCGTCGCACGTCGTCACCGTACCTACGCACGATCCAGCGTCATTTCTTCGCACGACGTCGCTGCTTTTCCTTGCACGACCTTGCGACGTTAAAGCCAAAAGAAATGAGAGAGCTCGGGCTCTCACTCTCTCATTCTCCCGCTCGTTCTCGCTCTCTCTTTCGCTTTCTCGTTCAACTTCGCTCGATCGACGGCTTGCCCTTCCGGTCGGATCGGAAGTTACGCTATTTTGATCGGACGCAACAGGAGCTCGCTCGCGTGAAGGAACTTTCTCCCTGTCGCGTGTCGTCCGTCCCCGCTTCCTCACGGTCGCCCGACGTCGCCCCTTCCCCTAGCTTCTTCGGTGCCGGCCGACTTCGCTCCTTAACGACTTTCCTTTCCTGACGGGATCGGAAGTTACGACATTTTTTTTACGGAAGCAACAACGGGAACCCGCACGCTGTGAAGACAACTTTCTCCCCTTCGGCAGCTCCTTCGTAGTGGGTCGACTTCACTCCCGTCAACGACTTTCCCTTCCTGTGAATCAGAAGTTGCTACATTTCGATCGGAAGCACAACGGGAGCTCGCCGCCTCTAGGCTGTTCGACTTGGCTCATTTGACAGCATTCCCATCCTGTAGGACCGGAAGCTACAACATTTTGATCGGGATCAACGACGGGAGCTCACGGGCATTGAAGGTAGCTTTCTGCCTTCCGAGCGCATCTCCGGCTAAATCCCGTTAATCCGCCAAACCGAGGGATTAGTAATTTATTTTTATTTTAGTTAAAATTAATTTTAATTAAGTAGAATTTTTTTTTAATTATAATCTTTTTAATTAATTATTATTATTGTAATTAATTATAATTATTTTTAATTAAATTAATTATAATGAATATTAATTATAATTATAATTAATCATTATTAATTAGTTATAATTAATTAAATTTAATTAATATTAATTAGTTATGATTAAAAAAATCATAATTAATTGTATTAATTAGATATAAATAATTATAATTAATTATTCTAATTAATTATAATTAATAATTAATAGATATAATAAATTAAAAATGATTATAATTAATTAATTAATTATATTTAATTATTATTAATTATAAAAAAAAAGAAGAAGAAGAAGAAGAGAATGCTCCTCCCGCCTCGGTTTTTTTTTCGTGCCCTCTTGCCTCGATCCACGAGCCACCGCCAGAGTCGCCGACAACTCCCGCCGGACTTCAAGGTATAAGTTTTGAAACCTTGGCTCTATCTCTTACCTCGTCCCGCGTGTCGAGTCGGCGGTCTGCCTATACACGCTCTCGTAGCGTGGTGGGAGGGGCAACCGGCGCGATACCTACGACAAGGTAGGCGAGTGACCCTAGGTTCCAAATCTTGTCCTCGAGCCTCTTCCACCTTCGCCGGACTTCAAGGTATAAATTTCTAACTCAAATCCCGTTCTCGACGTTTGCAGCGGACCGGAGAACCACCTATAGCGCTCTTGTAGCACGGTCGGAGGGAGCCCGGTGCGAAGCATACGACGAGGAGGGTAAGCCCTATACACGCTCTTGTAGCGTGGTGGGGAGTCACTGCTGTTCTGCTACGTCACTTCTGTTCTGGTACGGGTACTGCTGAAGGCCCCATACACGCTCTTGTAGCGTGGTGGGATGAAATTTTGTACGGCCGCGGTGTCTAAGGACACCTACCATACACGCTCTAGTAGCGTGGTGGGAAGGCCCAGCTCCCCTATTTTCCCCCAAACGAGGGATATGCCGGGGTGCTGCCGAAATTTTCACTGAAATGTACGAAGACTTGAACAATATAAAGACATCATTTCAGCAACAATACGAAGAACAACAGAAGACATGTACTTGAACAGAAATGTACTGAACTTGAACCAAATGAGCAGAGGACTTGTATGACGAGCAGAGGACTTGTTGATTTGAACCTGAACAAAATTTAAATGATTTCTAAAGGCCAAATTCAAATAAAAATCAAGTCAAATTGGAACTGAACTCAAACCAAATTGAATATGCAATTGAACTCAAAGGACCGCAGGGAACTCGTACTTGAACTCAGACTCGAACTTGTGAACCTTAGAGTTGAGTCTAAATTTGACTGAATCATATGCAAAATGACTGGAACTTAAACTAAGTTGAGGAATCAAGCTAAATTCAAACGAGTTGACCTCGAGTGCAAATGATTTAAGTCAAACTGAAGGATGTTGAACTTGAACTGTATGACATCAAATGGAACTTGAACAAGACTTGGAACAAAGATCTGAACTCGAACTTGACGAGAACAATAAAGAACCTGAGTTCAACTAGGTCACAAGAGACTTGAATCTCTAAAAGCTTCAGGAGACTTGAAACTCAAACTCAATCTACAATTTGAACATGAGCTATCAATTTGAATATGTGCTTTGAGCTCATATTTGAACTCAGACTATACGACATCAAGTGGGGACTTATAAACTTGATGAATTCAAGTCTGAATGAAACTGAATTTGGATCCAAACACATGCGAAGATCTAAATTTGGATCCAAACACATGCGAAGATCTAAATTTGGATCACACACGGGAAACTCAAACTACAAGATCTCGATGCACGAACTCCTACAATAATCTCTACAAGACGCCTGTTGATCGAGATGGCGATACGGGAGATCAATAATCAAAAGACTCATTCCTACAAACAAATGCAGCCTGACAAATCTCACCTGAGATTGGTGAAAGGTGGATATGATGAAAAAGACAACGGCCCTCCTACGAATACTCCTAGGAGGTCGTAGCGGATGCAATGGGTCCTTGCAGACAAAAACAAGCAACTTGTGGATAACAACAGTGGGTACCTCGTAGATACAACGAGCCACTATGGGCACAAGTACAGTCAACAACCACCTGAGATTGGTGAAAGGTGGTTTCAATACAAAAGCAAGGGTTCTCCTACAAATACCGCTAGGGGTCGTAGCAAGTATAATGGGTCCCTGCAAATGAGCACAAACCACTTGTGGATAACAACAGTGGGCATATCGTAAGCATTACGAATCACTGTGGGCACAAGTACAAGTATCTCCTACGACGATCCCTACGAGGTCAAACAAGTACAATCAACCCACCTGAGACTGATGACAGGTGGGCATGATGTAGGCAACAATGGGTCTCCTACAAACAGTTCCAGAAGGTTGTAGTGAGTACAATAGTCCCCTGCAAATGGATATTTGACGATAACAACAGTGTATTGAAAGTACAATGAATCACTGTGGACACAAGTACAGGTATCACCTATGACAGCGGTGACCAAAATCTCCAAGTATGCTGAGTACAAAGACGGCTCGATGTACGAAAAAGAACACCTCTTGCAGAACGGAAGAGATGTTTGAACAAATCCGAGCTAAACTTCCCGGTGTTCCAAAATCCCTAAATTCAAGAGGAAAACAGTTCTGATGCCTACAAACACCGGAAATAACAAGTCTGCTAAACTGAAAATCCTAAAAAGAGTTTTCGCCAAATCAGCAATCATTGGTTCAAAGTCCAGAAAGTCTTTCCCCGGTGATTGAGAAAGGGGGAGTCAATATCAAAATCCATCGCCACCGAATCCGCATCTCTTACTAGCGGACAGAAGGCGTGTATAAGCTTTCAAATGAAAAGTTGTGTGCATCCAAACGATAGTTATCTACACAACTACAAAATATTTTAAAGTACCCCCACATGAGTGCACCGTAGTTTGTATACACATAGGTACACAAGGGGTAAATACAATTATAACCCGCATGGGCCCCGGCGAGCGTGTTATTGGTACACACGTGACGCCTAGGGATGCTGCGCGGGTCGATAAGTGAATTCTAGTTCAAACCCGATCCTTCTACACGGATCAATAGAAGTCGACAGGGTTCGAACCTTTAAACGAATACACGGTTGTGGCGATCAGTGTATTTGTTTCAATACATTCATATTCGGCCTTCAAGGCCTAAAATCAAAAGAATTCATTCAACAAAAGGCACAAAGCCTACAAGAGACCCGATCCTCTGTCGACAGCCCGACAGAGTTGACAAGGTTCAATCAATAAAAAGAAATGACCCCCAAACACCCCGATGATGGCCGTGTTGAACGCTAATCTCAACCGGAGGGGTTCACGAATATTTTTAAATGTCCTCCAAGTTCCACCCAAAATTTCCAAAAATCTCAAAAATATTTAAAATTGAAATCTATCCATCAACGCTTAAAGCAAAATCCATCCACCCTCCGCAACAGTTTGCCGAGGTGGACAAGTCTAAAATTACTTCAGCTCACAAAGAGCGAAATGCCTAGTCGAAAATATCACTAGGACCCATTCTCAACCAATCTTCTGCCAGTAAGGACGTGGTACGTGTCCTTTAACCGGCGGTTTAGCCGCCAAATGGCACCGCAGGATAAACGGTTATGACCCGGGGCCCTCTGAACCGAGTGGTTTTGCCGCCAAATGGCACCACGAAATACCGGTTATGGCCAGCGCCAATACGCTCCTTATTGGCATTAAATCCTTGAGATATGAATCAATAGGATATGATCGATAGGGCACAAAGCCCTCTGTTAGCTAAGGTGGATTCAAATTTGTCCCCTTAAACAAACATTCACCCCAGGTCTACAAGGTCCCCTTGGACGAAGCAACCCATGGCTGCCGACAAGGATCCTTCTGTCAGGTTGGGTCGACTACCTCCTCTGACTAAGTAGACCAGGGTCCACGATGGACCGGGACGACGGAACCATGGGATCTTGATCGGGTCTATCATCCATTCCCCCACCATCCGCTTTAAGTGCAAGATGGTGAAATTTCTTATTTTAAATATCCAATCTTTCCAATCTCAAATCCAATTCCCAAACTTCCAAACATTTCAAATATCCAAACCATTGCTGCTACTATATGCCAGATAACACGTATATTCTACGTATCTGATTGACGACTAGCCTTAATCGAAAGTTCTCTCTCGTGATCGGGAGGGGTAATTAACTATAGGGGCTTGCGCCTATAGGAAACCAGAACTCAGATCATAAAGTCCTCCAAAATGAGGGCGAAATCTCTGGGTAGTGTCTTATCTATAAACCCATCTGCCTTCCAAAATTTACCCCGGAACTTATACCGTTAAAACTCCCTCGCCGAATAAGAAAAGCGAGCGGAGGCCGGGGCCGAATTTTTGGAGCCCACACCAGGTGTTTGGGAGCCTGATTTCCCACATGATCCTTGAGTTTAAGGACTATTACTAGATTGGCACTTTTCCTATAAGTTGTTTTTCTTATTGTTTCCGCAATTTTCCTTGGTGCGCTCGATCATCATTTTAAGGATTAGCTGGAATGGTTTGGATGTGTAGTTCGGTGGTTGTTCCTGGAGCTTTCGATTTTCGATTTTCGATTCTACTGAGTGGTCTTGTGTGGCATTAGGGTCTTGGTCTGCATTTCAGGATTAGTTGTTGTTATTATATGTCTCAGGAGGTCATGTGTTATTGTTATGAGGGTGTTTTGATTACCTGTGCGGTTTGGAGTGACCATTATATACAGAATTATTGGGGAGTTGATATTAGTTATCCTTCTGCCGATTTAACTTCTATCTCTTTGAACTAGTACTTCATGGATTATAACTCTTTGGTTCAATTGCTCTGTAGTTTCTTATTGCAAGTTATTTGTGATTTCTCTTCTGGGGTGCAAGCTGAGTGTTTGGACTTCATGAAGAAGCTGATTAGAGTTATGGAGAATATGTAGGGTTCTTTTTTGGGTGGCAACACCGAGCTAAATGCTTATAATTTTTTTGTTACTTTTTGGGTTTTGGCATGTGGCCAACCTAGAATGTTATTAGGTTCTCATGTACTTGTGCTTAGTGGGGAACTCCGGCAGTCCGGCTCATAGGTTCATAGCTCTTTTGAGCAGTAGAAAGCTGGAGGTCCTCTTAAGGACTTTGCACTTTTTATTTATTATTAACGCGTAGGCCCGTTGGTGGATTTTAATTATATATATATATATATATATATATAAACCTAGGCTGAATCTAATACATCTACTCACCTAACAAGATCATCGAAAGGCCAACATTAGGGGTGTCAATTTTTGACCCGACCCGAAACCCGACCCGAACCCGACCCGGAAAAATCCGGGTTCGGGGCGACCCGTTTATGAAACGGGTCGGGTTCGGGTTTACTAAACTGACCCGTTTCAAAAAAGGGGTCAGGTTCGGGTTGACCCGACAACCCGAAATTGACCCGGAAATCCTCTGCCCGGTCTGCTACCCGCCCTGCCCGAAGCATCAAGTATTCTGCCCGAAGTGTCAGCAGTCAGCCAGGCTGTCGTCGCGTCGACGCCTGCGCGGTGCGCGTCCCGAAGAGCGGACGATCGTCGCCTCGTCGGTCGAGTCTCGCGTAGAGTCTGGCGAACTCGAAGCGCACCCGTCTCGAAGCGCCGAACGGCGAACCTGTCCTGCGCGCGTCCCGAACGGCGAACCCGAAGCGGCGAACCCGTCTCGCGCGTGTGCGTACCGACTCATGTTGCCGCTGCTCCGCCTGCGAGGCTGCGACGCGTGTTGTCGCCGCTGCTGCGCCACCGAGAGTATTTCAAATGTCCGGGTCGGGTCCGGGTTGAGATATTCGACCCATTTTCAAAAACGGGTCGGGTTCGGGTTGACCCGTTTAGATCCGGATCAACTCGAGTTCAACCCGAACCCGACCCGTCGACCCAAATTGACACCCCTAGCCAACATTTTATACAACAAAACAATCTAAGATGGCTCTCTCAAATTTAATCTATCACTGGAGCTACTCTAACTTTTTCACGTATATAATCATTTTGCACATTGTATTTAAGTGTAACGCCACTAATCTAATTGAGCATTTTCATCTCGAAAACACTTAATTTTATATTTATCTTTTAATGGCCAAAAAATCATTTTTTAATCGAACCAAAAAAATCAGGTTGTCTGCTAAAAATTCAAGGGCCTACAGAAGCCAAATAAGATATTTGATGTAAATTTCTTTCGTACTATGGAATATTTCCCGTAAGAGACTATAAGAGCATCCGAACTTCAAATAAAACTATGATAATCTCTTCACTAGCCTGCTCTGAGTCCAATTTTGTTTCAACAGTAAGCGCTGCATGATAGTCAGAGAGTTCTACTGCTTTGAAATTGGAAGGCAAGGCGACAGCCATGATGAAGTGGAGTTCAGAACGAGGACCGCAGAGATATAACAATGACATTGATATGAAGAGGTACGACATAAATTTGAAATTAATGAAATGAAAACTTCATCAAACGAGAGAATATGATAGTAAATATTACCTTTGAGATGTGGGTGCCTAGACTTCTATGTACACCACAACATTTTACACATATAAATACACCGATATTAACTGACCTGTCAGGGCCAAGTAGGGAAACACATTAAACCATGATTTTATAGTAAAATAATAAAGTTGAACACGAGAATTAAAACATTGCAAAAAGATGAAAGCTTAAACAAAAACTGATAAAATAAAATAAATTTCCATTAATAAACATACAACTTATAAATCTCATCATAAAACATGACAGATCTACACAAATTAAATTTGGACTTTTGGAGGTTCTTTAGTTGAAGGTATTTATGATGTTGGCTTTTATTTCAAATAGTGTAAGCTAAATATATTACATTTTGATTTCTTAAGATTATTTGATTGATTATTAAATAAAGCCATGAAATTCATTTTTTATGTTTGTTTAGATGAAAATGAAAATCAATTATAGAGCACGAACATACATACGGTAGGGATGATGCCGATAGTGAAGAGGCGACTGTGTATTGCTAGGGTCTCATTAGTGATTGTTTGTGTGGGGTCGGTGATCAATGGGACGTAGGTGTGCATCATGATGCGGTGGTAGGTTAGAAGCATGGGTTATAGAGAGGTCACATGCAGCAATAGTGTCACGACCCGTCCCGGATGCTCGATCTAACGAGGCGGGTACGAAAGGTCGGACGATAGTACATTTCCAAAAGTATTAGATAACTAGTCCTCAAAACTTTTACAAAAACTAAAGAGCCACTAAACACAAAAATCTATTTTACCTGTTGTCATTTGCACCTCGCCTTCTGTAAACATGTTCTTCTCTTTCAGCCATTACTTCTCTTAGGAATTACCTGAAACATTTAAACTTGTGGTTTGAGTTTACTAAGTAAACTCAGTGGGAATTATATAAATTTATCTTTATAAAAATGGATTAATATATGTTCTTTCTTTACTTAATCTTTTTCTTTTATTTCATTAACTTATACTTCTTTGGATATTTTCATTTATACTATTTTGAAACAATGTTATCTTAAATTTTTCATTTACATTTCCTTTTCCCATTCGATTTATGCAGGAGCACCGTCTTAAAGTACCCAAAGGTACAACCTTTTCCAATTGATTTCCTTTTCCCCTTTTCCATAGAAATTTCCTTTTCCTTTTTCGTGCACGAGTACGGCGTCCCCAGCCAGTACCATAAGGGGGTGACTCCTGTCATTTTGTAATACCCTTTTCCTTTATTTTCTTTTCATTTCTCATTTTCATCCTTATAGTTATCATTGCATATAACATATATCACATGTATCCTTATAAGTTATTTCCTTTTCTTTTCTCATAAGCTTATCATAGATGGATTCTTTCTTAAGATTATAACATCATAAGGATTTGTCTTCAACATTTTATAATACCATATTTTAATCAATTATTTAGAAAATTGAAATCATGAATAAAACATAAAATAATATAATTTACCCACTTTGAACTTTTCAGGCCTTCGATGCTTGATCTATTCTTGAATCAATTTCTCTTCTTGCTAAATCCTCGCGGGATCAACACTTATGACTTGAATCTTTCACTTTCAAAAACCCTAATTTCAAACAACAACTTCTATCAATATAATATTTTGATTTAAATTCTAAATATCATTAAAACTGAAATTGGAAGGAATTCACTTACACTTTTGAATGGAGACTTCTCAAAACTATCAAAATCCTTCTTCTCGAAATTTCCTTTCTCTTCCAATTTCCTTTTTCTTCGCTACAATCTCTTCCCTAACCTTCAAGAAATAAATTGTTCACTTTAAATGAAGTAGAAGAAGAAATTTATAGGAAAAATCCGAAAGAAATTCAACAAACCTTCTTCTCTTAATCCTTCTCGTCCGTTTCTCTTGTTCTTCAATTTCTCCCAAAATAACACTCTGATAACGATAAGAATGAAAATGAATCGTTATTTCTTATCCTAGAAGGTAATCACTTGCTAAAATTGGAGAAAGAAGAAACCTACCTCGCTCTCGCATGAAGCCCGACCGTCCGCCCTTTCTGTTCGCGCGAACTGCCCGTTCCGCGATTTGTCTGTTCGCGGAAATATAAAAGCGGGCCGGCCGGTTCGGTTGAACCGGCCGGAAGAACCGGTTATTACAATCTCCCTTCCTTAAAAATTTCGTCCTCGAAATTAAACAAGTAATATGAAACATACCTTAATTAAAAAGATGAGGATATTGACTCCTCATTTCAGCTTCTCGCTCCCAGGTGGCATCTCTTTCTAATCCATGTTTCCATAAAATCTTCACAAAAGGAATTGCTTTATGCCTCAACTGTTTTACATCGTATTCCAATATCCTTTCTGGTTCTTCTATATATTTCAAATCAGGCTGCAATTTAATGGATTCTGACTGTACTCTCTTTGAATCATCTGAGACATACTTCCGAAGCACTGATATGTGAAACACGTTATGAATTCCTTGCATGTGTGCTGGTAGATCCAATCTGTATGCCATATTCCCAATCTTTTCAATGATTTCATAGGGACCTATAAATCTTGGGCTCAACTTCCCTGTCTTTCCAAACCTTTGAACACCTTTCATTGGGCTAACTTTTAAGAAAACAAACTCTCCAACTTCGAATTCCACTGGTCGGTGCTTAGCATCATAATATTTTCGTTGCCTGTCTTGAACTGCCTTTAATCTGTCTCTGATCAATCTGATTTTGCTAGTAGCCTCATCTACCATTTCAGTTCCAATCACTTTTCTTTCACCAGTTTCTACCCAACACAAGGGTGTTCTGCACTTTCTTCCATAAAGGGCCTCATATGGTGCCATTCCAATACTAGCTTGAAAACTGTTGTTGTAAGCGAATTCAATTAATGGTATGTGAGTCTCCCAATTTCCTCCAAAATCTAATACACATAATCGCATTAAATCCTCCAAAGTTTGAATTGTTCTTTCTGATTGCCCATCTGTCTGTGGATGAAATGCTGTACTGAAAGTCAATCGTGTACCCAAAGCTTCTTGAATTTTCTTCCACAATTTAGAAGTAAAACGGGCATCTCTATCTGAAACTATAGATTTTGGAATCCCGTGCAATCTCACAATTTCATCAATATAAAGTTTTGCCAACTTTTCCACTGAATCTGTCTGTCTGATTGGTAAGAAATGAACTGATTTGGTTAATCTGTCAATAATAACCCATATTGCATCTCGACTCTGCCTTGATCTAGGTAATCCAACCACAAAATCCATCGCAATGTCTTCCCATTTCCACTCAGGTATAGGTAAGGGTTGTAGTTGTCCACTTGGCCTTTGATGTTCTGCTTTGATCATCTGACAGGGAATGCATTTTGATACAAATTCTGCAACACTTCTCTTTAATCCTGGCCACCAAAATAAACCTCTGAGTTCCTGATACATCTTTGTACTGCCTGGGTGAATTTCATAAGTTGAGAGGTGAGCTTCCTGCAATATCTCTTCTCTTAAGCTTTTAGCATTTGGAATACAAATCCTGCCTTTATACTTTAATAACCCTTCTCCATCAATAACAAAGTTCTCTAATTGTCCTGCTTGTACCTTCTGTATGATGGCCTGAAATTTTTCATCTTGAGATAATGATTTGAGCACTCTATCTTTCAAGGTGGATTGGATCATCAGTTGATTTAACATCATATCTTTTGTCTCTTTCAGATTGACCACAGAAATTTCTAACTTTTCCATATCTTTGATAATCTGCTCTTGTTGGGTGACTAGCCAATTTGCATTTCCAAAGGTTTTTCTGCTAAGTGCATCTGCAACTACATTTGCCTTTCCAGGATGGTATTGTATGTCCAAGTCATAATCTTTAATGAGCTCTAACCACCTTCTCTGTCTCAAATTAAGCTCTTTTTGATTGAAAATGTACTTGAGGCTTTTATGGTCTGTAAACACTTCACATCTGACCCCATACAGATAATGTCTCCATATTTTAAGTGCAAAAACTACAGCTGCCAATTCTAAATCATGAGTAGGATAATTCTTTTCATGAATTTTCAGTTGCCTTGAAACATAGGCCACCACTCTACCATGTTGCATCAGCACACAACCAAGTCCCCTTAAGGAAGCATCGCAGAAAATTTGAAACCCTTCTGAACCTGATGGAATTGTCAAGATTGGGGCAGTCATTAGGCAATTCTTTAACTTCTGGAAAGCTCTTTCACACTGATCACCCCATTCAAATTTCACTGCTTTCTGGGTTAATCTGGATAATGGAACTGCTATCTGAGAGAATCCCTCTACAAATCTCCTGTAGTAACCAGCAAGTCCAAGAAAACTCCTCACCTCTGAAACAGTCGTTGGCCTTGGCCAATCTGATATAGCTTGAATTTTATTTTGATCAACTGAAATTCCTTCTCCACTAATCACATGCCCCAGAAAGTTTACACTGCTCAACCAAAATTCACATTTTGAAAATTTGGCATATAACTTGTTCTCCTTTAATGTTTGCAACACTGCTTGCAGATGGCCGGAGTGGCTTTCTTTATCACTTGAATAAATCAGAATGTCATCAATAAACACAATCACAAATATGTCCAGAAATGGCTTAAAAATTCTGTTCATCAAATCCATAAATACAGCTGGTGCATTTGTCACCCCAAATGGCATTACCACAAATTCATAATGACCATATCTGGTTCTGAAAGCTGTCTTTGCTATATCTTCCTCTTTAATCCGTAGCTGATGATAACCAGATCTCAAATCAATTTTAGAGAAAACTGTAGCCCCTTCCAGTTGGTCAAAAAGATCATCAATCCTGGGCAATGGATATTTATTCTTAACAGTAAGCTTATTCAATTCTCTGTAATCTATGCACATTCTGAAGCTCCCATCTTTCTTCTTTACAAATAGTACTGGAGCTCCCCATGGTGAGGAACTTGGCCTGATGAACCCCTTATCGAGCAATTCCTGTAACTGACCTTTCAGCTCCTGTAACTCTTTGACTGCCATTCTGTAAGGTGCTCTTGCCACTGGTTCTGAACCCGGTATCAATTCAATAGTGAAATCTATCTCTCTTTCTGGTGGTAATCCTGTCAAATCATCTAAAAACACCTCTGAATACTCTCTGATTACAGGTATATCTTTCAACTCTTTAACTTCTTTATTTGTATCCTTTACTTGAGCAAGAAAACACTGACATCCCTTGGATACAAATTTGTATGCTTTCAAATAAGTGATTATCATTGAAGAAATTCCTCTCTCACCATAAAACTTCAATTCTCCTTCTGAAAATTTGAACTTCAAAATTTTCTTGTTGCAATCAATAATCACAAAATGCTTTGATAACCAATCCATTCCCAATATCATATCAAACTCTTGCAATGGTAAAACATTCATTGAAGCTTCAAACTCTCTTTCATTTAATTTGAAAGTCACTTTACATACACCTTTCACATTTATAAATGATCCATCTGGCATTAAAACTTTCAAAATTACATTGATTTCACAAACATTCAATCCAACACTTTTAACCAATTCTTCTGAAATGAAGGAGTGTGAAGCTCCTGTATCAAATAGAATCCGTACAGGCTTTCCTTGCATCATAATTATACCTATAAAATTTCATAAGAAAAACATAAACATACATCATTCTTTTAATAATATTTTCAAAATACATATTCATTCACTTCTCATTTTTATCACCTGTAATCACTTCAGGTGAATCCTTAGCATCCTTCTGAGTCAATGCATATACTCTAGGCAGAGTATTCTGTCGACTTTGACTTGATCCTGGAATAGATGCAGCTGATTCCACTGTTCTTGGTCTTCCAACATTCCTCTGAGATCCAGTATTCATCTTTGACTCTCCTGTTGGTCTTTGCCCCAGAGTAGGACAGTTCTTAGCTATATGACCTGGTTGATGACACCAGAAGCAAGTGTTTGTACCAGATAAGCATTCTCCTTTATGTTGTCTTCCACATTTGCTACAACTGTTCACACTTGAACTGTCACTGCTACTGGACTTTGTCTTTTTCCAATTAAACTTTCCACCTTGTGAAATAGACTTGCTATGTGAATCCTGAGGGACTCCTATAACCTCTCCACTTTTCCTCTTCTGAAAATCACGTCTTCTTTGAGTATTTTGCATGTCTGCTTCTATCTTTCTAGCTTTTTCCACTAGCACCACATAATCTTCAATTTTGAAAGGAACCAGGGGTTGCCTAATTACATCCTTCAGTCCAGATAAAAATTTATGACATTTTTCCTCTGCCGTTTGTATTAACTGGGGAGCATATCTGGATAGGGTGGTAAATTCAGCCTCATACTGCATCACTGATCTTTCTCCTTGTACTAATCTCATAAATTTATCTTGCATTTGTCTTCTCACTGTAAGAGGTACGAACCAATCTCTGAATATCTGAGTGAAGTCATTCCATCTGATTTGCATGCCAGGTATTCCTTCAAATTTGTCTTGATACAGTCCTCTCCACCACCTTTCAGCTTCTCCTTCTAGTGCAAAGGTTGCCAATGCAACTTTTCTCTCTTCTGGACAGTTCATACCTTCTAATATCTTTTCAATCCTCAGCAACCAGTTTTCAGCCTCTATTGGTCCCTCTATTCCTTTGAATAATGGTGGTCTCATATCTTGAAACAATTTCAGATATTTATCCATAACTATTCCACCACTACTACTCCCCGATGGTTGATTTCTTGAATCTTGAATCAGCTGAGTCACAGCTGTCATCATTTGTGCCAGTGCATCAGGATTAACATTAACATTAGGCACTGATCTTCCCACTTCTTCTTCTCTAGGATTATCTTGATTCCTGTTGTCAATAAAATATTCATTTCACATTAAACTTTCAATCATTGATATTCATCCTAATGGCTCTTTCAGTATGATTCAGATCTTAATTGGCTCTGATACCACTTTTGTCACGACCCGTCCCGGATGCTCGATCTAACGAGGCGGGTACGAAAGGTCGGACGATAGTACATTTCCAAAAGTATTAGATAACTAGTCCTCAAAACTTTTACAAAAACTAAAGAGCCACTAAACACAAAAATCTATTTTACCTGTTGTCATTTGCACCTCGCCTTCTGTAAACATGTTCTTCTCTTTCAGCCATTACTTCTCTTAGGAATTACCTGAAACATTTAAACTTGTGGTTTGAGTTTACTAAGTAAACTCAGTGGGAATTATATAAATTTATCTTTATAAAAATGGATTAATATATGTTCTTTCTTTACTTAATCTTTTTCTTTTATTTCATTAACTTATACTTCTTTGGATATTTTCATTTATACTATTTTGAAATAATGTTATCTTAAATTTTTCATTTACATTTCCTTTTCCCATTCGATTTATGCAGGAGCACCGTCTTAAAGTACCCAAAGGTACAACCTTTTCCAATTGATTTCCTTTTCCCCTTTTCCATAGAAATTTCCTTTTCCTTTTTCGTGCACGAGTACGGCGTCCCCAGCCAGTACCATAAGGGGTGACTCCTGTCATTTTGTAATACCCTTTTCCTTTATTTTCTTTTCATTTCTCATTTTCATCCTTATAGTTATCATTGCATATAACATATATCACATGTATCCTTATAAGTTATTTCCTTTTCTTTTCTCATAAGCTTATCATAGATGGATTCTTTCTTAAGATTATAACATCATAAGGATTTGTCTTCAACATTTTATAATATCATATTTTAATCAATTATTTAGAAAATTGAAATCATGAATAAAACATAAAATAATATAATTTACCCACTTTGAACTTTTCAGGCCTTCGATGCTTGATCTATTCTTGAATCAATTTCTCTTCTTGCTAAATCCTCGCGGGATCAACACTTATGACTTGAATCTTTCACTTTCAAAAACCCTAATTTCAAACAACAACTTCTATCAATATAATATTTTGATTTAAATTCTAAATATCATTAAAACTGAAATTGGAAGGAATTCACTTACACTTTTGAATGGAGACTTCTCAAAACTATCAAAATCCTTCTTCTCGAAATTTCCTTTCTCTCCCAATTTCCTTTTTCTTCGCTACAATCTCTTCCCTAACCTTCAAGAAATAAATTGTTCACTTTAAATGAAGTAGAAGAAGAAATTTATAGGAAAAATCCGAAAGAAATTCAACAAACCTTCTTCTCTTAATCCTTCTCGTCCGTTTTTCTTGTTCTTCAATTTCTCCCAAAATAACACTCTGATAACGATAAGAATGAAAATGAATCGTTATTTCTTATCCTAGAAGGTAATCACTTGCTAAAATTGGAGAAAGAAGAAACCTACCTCGCTCTCGCGTGAAGCCCGACCGTCCGCCCGTTCTGTTCGCGCGAACTGCCCGTTCCGCGATTTGTCTGTTCGTGGAAATATAAAAGCGGGCCGGCCGGTTCGGTTGAACCGGCCGGAAGAACCGTTATTACAAAATAAAACATCAATTTGCTTTTGATTTCCCTAAATCAATATATATCATATTCTATAAAATATGACTAATTTTTTTTAAATTAAAACTAAAATTATTATTATTTTTAATTAAAGAAACATTTAATTATTTTTTAATTATAATTATTTAAAAATTACATTTAATAAATATTCAATTAAAAATAACCAAAATACTCTTGCATTTAACAACATTCACTCCAAGAGTAAATGTTAGGATCAAAAAGGCCCATTTTAAAAAGTTGAGGGACCAAATTGATCCCTCAAAAAAGTTGGGGAGTATTTTGGTACCTCACAAAGAGTTAAGGGATCATTTTGATCATTTTCTTATAAAAAAAATATGATGATAATGAATTCAGGCAACTCACAACCAAAGATAAAAAAATAAAAAATAAAAAAAACAAAGATCTTCTTTTTGGATAAACATGCTTCTTAATATGCAATTTGTGAAACCTTTGCAACAATATAATATGAAATACAAGCATTGGTGACCAAATTTTCCTTAT